>JANAVB010007323.1:0-12501 GCA_029216955.1 Iris pallida
TATATATATATATAGATAATATATGTATAATATACTGTATATATATATATTATATTATATATATATATATATATATATATATCTATATATATATATTATATATATTTAGTATTTTATATATTTATATATATATTCATTATATATGTATACATAAATAACTATGTATTTATGTATATGTATATAAATATAATTGTTGTATATGTATATGTACTTCAAATTCAACTTTGTACAAAATATTATTAGTAATTTTAAAAGTTATTTTATTATATAATTTTGTGACTTGTATATTTTACCACTTTAAAATATTTTTATATTTAAATTCTTGTATTTTAAATCATGACCAATTGATGTCCAAACCTAGCATGGATTTTGGGCCCAGTTGTGTCTAATACATTCAGAGTCTGTACAAGTCATATTGGACTTGATTCATAGCTTTGGGTCTTGTATCTGGACTTCGGTTCAATTTCGAATACATGGACAAAATAAGTAAATAAATAATATTTATTTTCCAAAAATTGTTACTTGCTGTTTTTGAATTTTTATATATATTTTAATGCTGTAAAAATCTGGAAAATTATATTTAAATACTATGTTATTTAGCTAATTTATTATAATTTTTCCAGCATTTAATAATATTTTGGTATTTTATAAAAATAGGAAAACAGAACTCATTTTCAGGATGCATATGTTTGCTGATTTTTAATAAATATCTATGAACGTTTATAAATTCCAAAAAAATTAGTATAAATTTCTATAATTAAGAAGGATCATTTTGGTACTTTATTTTATGTAAAATTGAGCTTTTTGTCTATCTCAAAAATTGTTGGAACACAGTGTATAGTTTGATTTATTTTATTGAATAATTACGACTTGCAATGTTTTGTGTTGTTTTGAGTTATTGTAGTATTGGACCACCCCTACACTAGTATAAAGACACTATAAAGTTAGTTTGGGTATTGTGTCATCCCACATTGGTCTCATATGCTAAAGTCACCATTTGGCTAGGTGTCCAGTTAGAAAGTCGTGTTGCACCACTAGTGTCATAGTGTTTAACTTAGTATAAAAACTAAGTTTATGAATTACTTTTACAGTGACGAATCATCAGGCAGCTATAGCATTTCTATCGCTACCTTGCTTTGCTAGAGACAAGTACTTCTATAAACTTTACATACTGCTATATCAATAAACTGTGATTTCCAACTATGTTAAATGTTGATCCTTGGGGTAGCAAGTTAAAACTTCACATGTTGTATTACTTTCAGTCTCTACCATGTTTAGGACAGTTTTCATATCTCTTACATGTTTAAACAACCGGTTAAGGGGAAACTGTTAGTAGTGTACATGATCATGCCCCCCTTCTCCGTATGTATTTACCGAGTACTGTTACATTCTATATGTAACTTTGTCGTATGTTTGATCCCGCGTTTGTGTATGGACTTACACCGATGCCGTTAAGGGTACGTATGTACACTTCAGAAAATTGATATGTACTACTGTACTTCCTGGTTACCTATTGACTGATCACTCACCTACTACAGTTTTAAACTTTAAAACAAATACTTATTGCCATGATGAAACAGTATCTAAAAACTGGATAAACATGATATGTCATTTTATTTCTTTCCATCACATGATCAGTATTATATGTTTGTTAGAATCAGTACTTGCTTCCAGTCCTGATAGGATAAAATGTTGTAGGTATACTTACTGAGGAGGAGTTGCTTTATGATTCCTATTATGGAGTTGCTGCCGAGGACCAGGCTTTATCTTACGAGGATGTACCTGTGGGGAAACTCGTCTAGTTTGTGTAGTTGCTCGGGATATTTTAGAGTAGTCATGTATTAGACTACGTATTTTGTGACTGGACCTGTATCCAGCTTTACATTATGGACTTGTACTTGGAACTTTCTTATATATGAGATGACTTTTGTGTTTGGAACATTTCTGACTCTTTATTACTTATGGAATTGTTAGCACACTTTGATCTTGTCTTATTTATCTTTAGAACAGCTTACTACATTTTATCTCAAACGTAGACTGGACATGACTCGGCCCGGCCCAACAATTTGGGTAGCGGATTGTGACAGTACCAACCCTCGGGTCGGTCTGGTACCAAGTGCAGGCCAAATTCGGCATCATGCTGGCCGCCGCCTCGATCTGAAGCCTCGCTGGAATCTCTGCCAGTCTAAAAATCTCCTCCATATGCTCTTTTCACTCATCAGCGTACAGAATGCCCTCTGTACCCCGGAAATCCCTCGGGTGCATTTTCTGGAAGTCTTGGATGCCCTTCTCCCTCGGTGGATGCGGCTGCTGAAGTACCGTGGGCTGACCTGCTGCCCTCTCAACTATAGTCAGGGCCAGGTCTATGTTCCGACTAAACTCTGCAGTTTGACGCTGCTGCTGGGCCTGTTGGGCCTCCATGAACTGCTGAAAGAATATGAACAGCTGGACTGCGTCAACTATTCCCGAAGGTGGCTGCTGCTGCTGGAGCATCTCTGGAATCATCGGGCTCGACTTGTGTACTAGTGGTGGAGGGGCTCCTCCGAATGAAACTGAAACACCCACCCCAGCTGGCATGACTGGGGCTGCGGTACCGGGGCTGGCTGCTGAGGACGAGAGGTGGCAGACCTCTCATCAGTGTCTCCCTGACCTGGGCGATGTGATCTAGTCTCGACCATCCTGGAGACAGATCAAACAAGAAAACAATTGCTGAGAATGAGTCAAAATAGAAAAGGAGGACAGTTTATATTCAAAGGAAGACAAATAGCAATAAAATGTGGATATAAGGAATCTGATAAGGAGTTTTTTTCCTAATGTGATTGAGTACCTTCAAAAATATCCTAATCCTACTGCAGACTGTAGTGATACTCTAGTTCGAATACCACTGCATTTCTAAACTAGACCTGCATGGGCCACCACTAAAAATGTGTCATGACCCGTACCCTAGAGTAAGGCACGAGAAGTGGGTACGTCCAGCCTACGCTGCAGTGTCGGCGGTAGAACGCTGTCCTAGGTTAATCATCTAACAATATATAAGGTACCTGTACAGTATATACACTCCGAATGGAGGTGACATAGCAGAATGCAGTCTCAATCACATCTAAGGCAGAAATGATAAGATAGATAGATAGATATGAAATGAAATGAAATGAAATGAAATCCACAGAGATACAACCAGATAGAAGTCTAAGTGTCTAAGATATCACAAATCCAGATAACATCTCAAATCTCAATATACAGTAATCCATAGAGTAAATATAATGAAAGACATCCTAGACTAAGGGTGTGTCATCCACTGCTAAGGGGTCCTGCTGCTGGTCCAGGTCACAGCAGTCCTCTAGGGTAGTCCCGTAATATATTGTACAGAGCGCCTCGTCCTCATCCTCTGTAATATTTTTAACAAGTCCAGTAAGGACAGGAGCGAGCACAATACATCTCAACAAATCATAACAGGTTAGAAATATAATCATGCTAGAGAGTAAGATACATGAAACTAAAGAACAGCATGATATAAAGAGAGACTGTAAGTAAATAGCTACAATATTTAAGAGAACTAATCAGTGCTGGTACAAGATGAACATGTGAACAGCTGGAGTGTGATTCATGACTATTCTACTTTGGAATTATTTACATGTTCAATTTCTACTCCCCCATCCCCAATCAATACACAAGGATCCAGTCAAGTTACGTTAAGATTCATGACTATACTACTGGCCCATAAAGGGTGATTCAAGAGTGATTCATGAATAGATTCGTGAAGGCTCTGTGATTTATGGGAGTACAGGAATCACAAGCTGATACATGAAGATTCATGATAATAGAAGCATGAGATACATGATGTAAGTGAAACACACAAGACATGAGTATCTGATGCTCCTGAGGGGGATAACATCTCATGAAGGGATCCATATAGTACTAATCCGTGATACCAACGTGTCAGCATCAAGTAAAGTAATCTAAAGCAGAAAATATAATCCTAAACAATATATGAAATGATCAGAGAATGTACTCGCCTGGTATCTTGAATATCTGAAGAGAATATACTGTCCGAGGAGTGGTGTCTGGCTCCTATAGAACAGTACAAGTCACTACAGGTCTAAAATAGTAAAATAAACTGCTACAATGCATCTACATGAAATTTGGGGTCAATCTAGGCTAAAGTCAACCTTGGTCAACTCTAGTCAACTGCACTAGTCAAACTAGGTCAACTAGGTTAAGCCTAACCCAAACAGTCTTACTAAGCCTAGTCAGCCTATTCTAGCAAGCACACATCAAAACTAGGCTATACAAGTCTACCAACACACAATCACAGGTGTATACCTGCCATATACACAGGCTATATCACATAGGAATTACATAGGCTATGTGCCATAGGCTATAGGCCATGTAGTCTATATCACACATTCACACATAATACATATACTAAATTATATAAATATCACACACACACACACACACCACACCACACACACACATATATATATATATATATTTTTTTTTGTTTACACATATATATATATATATATATATATATATATAGATATATATATATATATATATATATATATATATATATATATAAAATATATATATATATATATATTTTATATATAAATATATTAATATATAATATATATATATATATATATATATATATATATTATATATTTATATATATATATATATATATATAGATTATATATATTATATATATATATATATATATATATATAATATATATATTAATATATAATTTTACACACACACACATATAATATATATTATATATATATATATATATATGTAATATTATATATATATATAATATATATATATAATATATATATCTATATATATATATATTATATATATATCTAAGATATATATATATATTATTAATAGATATATATATATATATATATTATATAATTTATATATATATATATATCTATATATATATATTTTATTATAATATATATTATATTATATATATATATAATATAATAATATATATATATATAATATATATATTATATATATATATATATATATATATATATAACATACACACACACACACACACACACACACACAACCACACAAATATATATATATATATATAATATATATTATATAATATATTAATATATATATATATATATCTCACATTATTATATATATCACATTATTATATCTATATATATATATCATATTATTATATCAAGCATATAGAATATATTTCAAGCATATAAAAATATATATATATATATCACATTATTATATCAAGCATATAGAATATATATATATGCCATTTACATATATATACATATAGAGAGATAGACATGTGTGTGTGTGTGTACAAACTAACATGTGTGTGTGTGGTGATACCATGTGTGTGATACATGCCATAGGCTAGTGTATATATCAATGTGTGTAGGGCATAAAAAAACTGTGAAATATGAAAACAGTGATGTGTCAATGTGTTTCAGAAATAACAGTACAATGTGAGTGTGTGAGGGTGTAGTGCAATGGGAAACCTGTAGGGTGTGTGTGTAAAATAGGTTCTCAGTTGACAGTGATTTGCAATCAGTGTATGGTGTCAAAACTCAGGAAATCAGTGTAATGTGAGAACCATGTGTGTGTGTACTATCAAATCAGTATATATCAATGTAATGCAATCTCAGGAATTCAATTGACAGTTAGTTAGATAGGGTGTTAAACTCAGGAAATCAGTGCCTATGTCAAAGTATGAGTGCACTAATCTCAGTTTGTTCAGTGCAATGCACTTGTTCTTAGGAATACAAAATTCGAAGGACAGTTTCACATTAACAGTTTACATATGAGTCTACATATCAGTTCAAAACCCATTCGAAAATCCTATAACCAAATTCCTTTGTTAACATGGAATCTAACATGTATATAATCACTCAGACATTTTGGGGTTAAACAATATTGCAAATTAAATCATGGGAAATTAGTTTGAATCTTATTTAATCTCAGAATTTCAAAAACAGAGAACATGTATCAATAGAATAGAGGAAATACAAATCGACAGTTGAAAACATGTTAATATTATAACTAAATGGTTGATAATTAAATACCCCACATGTGTTCGTGTCCCAAGAGTCATATCGTGCCACCCTATGCCGGATACGGCGTGTCCAAGTCATAAACATGCACAGACACGCTGCATACAGACTGCATCGTGCACGCGTTCATCGTGTTCGTGCACACGACACAAGGTACGTGTGGCCTCGTGGTCATGCCCATGTGTAGCCTACGTGTCAGGCTACACGATCGACACCCTGCACTGTGTCCAAACCAAGTATCGTGTCGTATCCAGCCACGTATCAGTGGCCAAAAAATGTATGTGTGCAGCCTGCGCGTGCGACCAGTGCGAGGAGGAGAAATCCTCGAATAATGAACCACTCGAGCCCAAATTTTGGGAGGCTAATGTCAGATATTGCCCTGACATTCTCCCCAAAAATTGCGTGTCCTCGTGTCCTGTACAGCGAGCACTAGGCCCCGAGTAGCAGGACAGCGCGCGCGGGTCAGTGCAGCGTGTTCGTGTCCTCGTGTGGTTACGACACGACTCCAAATTCACAGATCAAGGACACGAATCTAAAGACAAGCCCTAGATCTAGGAATTCATTCAAAAATAGCAAAAAAAGTTGGTTGTGGCATTTCATCAAACAATTTCCTATACACTATAATACGTGTCCGATACGGACACCAAATGGACACGATTTCAACCCAAACTTTAGGGACAGCTAGGGGACACATAGATCTAGGATACCATGCAATAAAAATAGAATTAAAATGGAATTAGAAGGGTTTACCAATAGGTTGCAAAGATCAAGAAAAAGTCCCAAATCAAACGGTTTCCGTTGCTAGCCAAATTCTCTAAATTGCTCCAAAACTGAAATTACTCAAGTAGAGGTTGATTAGATTCATATGCAAAAAATTTGGGTCAAAAAGGATTAAAAATGGATTTAATAGGAATTTGGGAAAGTGAGGATTTACCTTTCCTTTCAAGAACTTGGTTGAGCACAAAAGAGGCAAGAACAAGTGGAAAGGACATTAAATAGGGGTAGAAAACCCTAGGTTAGCCAGCCAATATGGGTTGGATAGGGTTAGGGCTCAAGTCATGGGCCTATGGGCTATGTTACATAAGTCATGAAATAAAATTCTTAAGTCACAAGTCATTTCACCTATTCTTGATTTCTCCTATTTCAAACTAGTTTCTAATGACTAATAGAGGTTAACTTAAGTTAGACTAGGGTCACACCATTGCTTACTAAGTCACCATAGCTAGGGTTAGCTTCTAGGTTAGTCTACAAGTCTCAAATAGCCAAAGTCAAAAATTATAATCACCAATTCAATAAATTTAAAATAAATTCAAAAATTCATAAACGATCAAAATACCCTCGATCTAAAATGTGGTAGTGACAAAAAGGTTGGAAGATCGTCACCCACACTACGTCCAACTCGAGAAAGGAATACGTACAGAAGATCTTGGGGTCGTCCACTCGAGATTTACAGGAACTACTTGTCTTCTTTCCACCGCAGGTATAATTCGTGAATCCTAGCTTCCGTCTATGAAGGGTTAGAACACGTATTAAATCTGTTTAACTTTCTATCAATCAATAAGCACACCAAAGCAAGGGTCCTGGGAATCCCCAGTTCCATCACACAGGGGGTGTCTACCAAGGCACCCGTTAAAAAAAAGAGGCTTCCAATACCCGGGGGTTCATCCTCGACGTCCCTGGCGGTGAACGAAGCCGGGGGTAGTAGTCCCCTGAACGTATGCGATAACCCGGTGTTCCAAGAGGATGCGCAGGGGATAGCGATCCGCTGGAATTATGCAACAGACTTGGACGTCCCCGAGGGTGACAGCCTTCTCCAAGACGACGCAGCTTCCTACGCAGGGGGTAGCACCCCTTCCGAGTCCGAGGAGGAGGATATTCCGACGTTCTCCGACAATTTCTCTGTACGAGGGAACGACACAAAAAGCACATCCTCTACGGCCCCCTCCGTATCTCTCCACGTGCGCACAGTATTTATGGCACGAGATGATCACGAAGGGCCTAGTGATCGACAACGTCTAGAAGCGCTTGAAGCCATGATACTAACCTTGGTCAAGTTAGTAGACGAGATCAAGGCTGCCTTGCCGACTCAACCAGCAAGGACAACTGGACAAACATGCTTGGGCCCTGCAGTCAACGCGAACTCAAATACGACCGCTCCTCCTTTGGGCGATAATCCTCCTGGAATATTCGCTCCCTCAACTGTAGACGAGGCCCGGGAGGCTAGAAGAGAAGTTCAGGAGCTTCGAGCAATGTTCAATGCCCGAGACTCCTCCCGGGACCTCAGAATACGGCAGCCATATCCCGTTGCATGGAGAGACGTTCCTTTTCCTCCGTGGTACAAACTGTTTCATATCGATTTATATGATGGGAAGACCTCTGCTAGCCGGTACATGACTTAATTTGAGGTCACAACAGACCACTTGTCGTATAATGATGCCATCCTCATACGACTATTTATCGGAGTATTGGAGGGAATCGCGTTTGACTGGCACCGTAACCTCCCGGACAATTGCATCCATTCCTTTGACAGCTTCAAACATATGTTCCTGGAAAGGTTCTATGAAGTAGGGCATGATGTGACAATGTTGTCTCTCATGGACGTCGTTCAGGGAGAAAGGGAGCTGACGAGAAACTACATTGAGCAGTTTTGCCAAACCGCAATGAGATTGCCCCAAGGCAATCTAGAAAGCTCTTTGATTGAAATCTACCAAAAGAAGTTGCTCCCCTCAATCAGCCTCTGGATGGGTGAAGATAAACTCAGAGATTGGACAACTTTCATCATAAGCGCTATAAACGTGGAGGCAAAGTTAAAGAAGGCCCGCCAGCTGGAATTACATATCCCAGATGGAGAGGACAAGGGCAAACGTCCTAATACCACCTCCAATAACAGCAATAGTGGTGGAACCACCAATAACCGAGACACCAAAGGCAAACAGGCCATGGTCGCTGGTACAACCAAAAACTCTGAACAAAAGCAAGTGAAAGTTCAGAGGCCCAAGGAGACATACTATTTTGAACATAGCTATGTCAAGCCTATCTTCGACATGCTCCTGCAGGCCGGTAGGATCCGACTCCGTGATGTAGAGCGCGAACCTCGAGCGGCGGAGATCGAGGATCCAAAGTATTGTCACTTCCACCGCTATGTCCACCACCCCACACAGGAGTGCTTCACATTAAAGCGGTACATCCAGAGCCTCATCAACTCCAATGCTTTGTCGCTGGATTTCGAAGAGGTTACTGTGGCTGCAAACATGGTATCCGTTCAGTTCGGCAACTTCTCTCAACAAAAACTCAAGACGGGGTAGTACCCGTTCCCCGGGCAACGATGGAGGTTACTAACCTTCCACCTGTCCGGGACCAGATGACTAGATTGGTGCCTCTCACCACGTCACGAGGAGAGGTCTTATGGGTCCACCCGGACTTAGTGTTCGAAGTTACCCTGGCGGTACCATCCTCTACTAGCAAAAAGAAGGACAGGAAGTCCAGATCCTGCCACACAATCTTGGCCGAAGCTCAGGAGGCGGCGGTCGCTGTTATCCGGTCTAGCGCACAATCCCACCCCACTCTAGGTAATTCAGTCGAGGACCCTCAGCCGACAACGCTACCTACTACCGATGTTCTGGGACCATCTTAGCCTCCCCGGCAGACAAATCCAAGCCGAAGGAAACCCGCTTCGACAGGCCGCTCCATAGGGACACACCTCAGGGGCTGGAGATACCTTACAACTTTGACATACCAGCACAACTGGCTAATATGCCAGCAAAATTGTCGTTATACGAGCTCCTAAGGCTCTCCAAGGATATTTGCGTCGCATTGAGCGAAGCACTCCAGAATGTTGACACCTACTTAGCTCAGGTCAAGCCAACAGGGGAAGACTCATCAGCAGATCTCCAGGACAGCAATTGCGCAGATGTAATGCCCAACATCGTATTTAACCCACAGGATATGTTAATCAAAACTAACTTGCATAATCGCTCTTTGTACTACACTGGATACATAGGTGACATCAAGGTGGATCGGATGCACATCGATCTTGGCTCGTCAATAAGCATCATCCGAAAAAGTTTACTTCAACTCCTGGGCATACATATGTGTAGAGGCTAAAAATTAAGCTGTGCCACTTATTAAAATGTTTGATTATCAGATGGCGCCAAAATATTACATTGTGCCAAACAATCAAGTTGCACAGCATCAGGTTGCGCTAACGTCAGGTTGTGCTGGAGTCAGGTCGCTGGAGCGCCACGTGGCGCACTTCCTCGAGAAGTTGTAACGGCATCTCATTACCTGACAACTGACAGCACGAAGATTAAGGAAAATCTATTCGAATCCCGTACAACGCGGCACTCGAGAAGATTTTGTCAGCATATAATTAATGCTGACAGCTGGTTCACGAAAGTTACTGTATGGCACAAGGATGAATTAGTACAGCACAAAAGACCTAGTCAAAGGCTCCAGTCGTTGAGTTGTGCCCATGTGCAGCCTGACAAGTTGGTGCCACTTGATCAACCCTTATTTTAAAGCAGGGTGATGTGGCACGCAAGCCACCAACTTCGTAGAGTATGCCCACTATATTGCCTACGACCATGCACATCTCAATCAAACAATGCCACACGTCCACAGCAGTTGGTGCAAACCGCTCGTGCAGGTTATATTGTGCCCATGCGCAACCTGATAAAGCACGCGCAAGGTGATCAAACAGTATTCAGGACCGAGTGATGTGGCGCACAAGCTACCAACTTCACAGAGCGTGCCCACTACAATGCCTACGACCACGCGCATCTCAATCAAACGATGCCACGCATCCACAGCAGTTAGTACAAATCGCTCGTGCAGGTTGTCACATTGTGCCCACGTGCAACCTGATGAAGCATGCGCAAGACGATCAAACAGTTCAGGACAGAGTGACGTGGCACAAGTCACTAAATTCAAAGAACGTGCCCACTACACTACTCACGACCACGCGTATCTCAATCAAACGATGCCACGCGTCCACAACAGTTAGTGCAACCATTTGTGCTAGTGAACAGGAGGCACACAACCTGAAGTATGTGCAACCCAGAATAACTACTAAACAGTTATTTCAAGAACTATATAAATAGATTTTTAAATCAATCTCAAAACATCAAGAAAGATCATAATTTCTGGCTAAAGTGCTGTTGCATCCTCCAGAGGCTCGTGTCTTCGATATCACATCGTCAAAGGGATAAAGTGATCGTCTTATGATCAGATTCCTATAGTTGTACTTCTCCAGAAATTAATTGTACTCTTGTATTCTTTTCTAAGTTTGTAATAAGACTTTTGTTTTTGCAAACAAAATGGCGACTCTGCTGGGGACGACTTTTTCCTCCGATGAGAAAGTGACAACTCAATGTGATACCGCATCAATCAGCAAGACGCATAAGACCCTGGTCGTTCAAGTCGACCAGACAGCCTACGAGGCTATGATCAATGATGAGGGTGCCAAGCGCACTGCTGTCGCTGTTAAGAGCAAGACGCGCTCTGTTTGGACTCTTAAGTCCTCGACGGCACAATCCCCTGCCTCTGTACAACTTATGCCCATCACTGCCTTGGTGCAACCTAAGGGAGACAGTCTTTTGGCTAATCCTTCCACTTCTTGATTCTGAAATCGAATGAGACTTTGTCTCGACACACTGCTATCCAAAACAAGGGAAAGCGCCCTTTGGCTTTTTTTTCCTGGCGCAATCTATACCTGTTCTTGCTTCTGCGTAACTTGCGCCCATCACTGCCTTAGCGCAACCTAAGAGAATAGTCTTTTGGTTAATCCCTCTATTTCTCCGATTCTGAAATTGAAGGAGACTTCGTCTCGACACACTGCTGGACAAAACAAAGGAAAGCGCCCTGTGGTATTTTCCTCTCCGGTACAACCTGCGCATGTTCCTACTCCAGCACAACTTGCGCGTGTTCCTGCTCTGGCGTAACCTATGCCTGTTCATGCTCTAGCGTAACCCGTACATACTTCTGAACTAGCGCAACGTAAAAGAAACACTGTTTAGTGGCTCCCTCTTTTCCAACAAACCAGAAGCTTGATAAAAAATCACTAAATCAGGGAAAACGCTTTTTAGCTTTTCCTAATTCTGCTCGAGTTATTGACTGGGTGGAAAGTACTGCTAATTCAAACAGGAATCATACTCTCCTTAACAGAGACAAGCAAGTCTCTGTCAGAAAGATGGGTGCTATTCAGAATGAAATTTCCATATAAAGGGTATTATGCCTACTCCAACGAGGTCAGGACAAGATCTACAACCTTACATATCTCAAGGTCCCGACAAGGCAAACTGCTAGTGTCTCAAGTAGATGCACAAGTAACACCCCTGTCATACTTGCCCACCTATATCAATAGGTGCCATCAAGGTCGACCTCAGGAAGACACAAAATGCAACCTATATCAGTT
>JANAVB010007324.1:0-60423 GCA_029216955.1 Iris pallida
AATTATATTAATTGAAGTTTAAAATTACTAAACTTAGAATTAAATAATTGAAAGAGGATGATGAAAAGAAGGTGGCCTTCAAAAATTTTATTTTTCAAAATTCACCTAGGCGAATTCGGCCCGAGTTCGGTTCGAATTCGGCCCGAGTTCTGTTGGTGGTATATATTTTTAAGTCAGAACCCGAGGCCCCCTCCTCTTCATCTCTTCCAAAATCCTCTCCATACTGCTGCTGCCGCCCGAGAGCTCCTCCAAACCCTAGAATTTCTCTAATCTATTGCTCCCAATCGACTTGGAGATTTTTATCCAAATTTTGGATTCGTGCGAAGAATTCATGTCTCTACAACATACTCAATTTCTGGAAGGTATAACTCTCTCCTTCTATCTCCTTCAAGTTCATTAGTTTCAATTCAATTTTGGGAGAAATGCCTAAGGGATTCACTCCTTCTAAGAGGAAAAAGACCAATGCCAGTGAAGAGGCATCGTCTTCGAATCCACCAGCGGATTCACTCTTTTCTCCGGTCCAATCGGCCGACGGTGCATACAGTAAGTTTTATTTTAAAACTCATGATCAATCATTGCTATGGTATGATGATTTTATCATGCACAACATATGCACTGGCGCCCCGATTAAGTGGACTGCGTTTTCTAATCACCGTCCTTACTTTGAGGCATTAGGGTTACACCGACTTGTCACCGAAAATTTTCTTATAGCTACTAATGCCATTAGATTGTTTTATTACAACTTTGTGTTAGACACTTTTGATGTTAAGACTTGTGTCAGAGGTATTAATATCGAGTTCAATGATGTCTTGTTAGCAAAAATCCTTGGTGTTCCTAACGAAGATGTCCCGCTCGATGATATCACTGATTTTGATTTTTCCGATGGCACGACTCTTCTCAGCTTCAAGAACGATCTTTGTGTACCTGCACGTGTTCATTCTGGAAAGTTCAAGGCTGCAAACTGGAACTTGTTTAACTATGAGTTACATTGCGTCATCTATTCCACTATTCTTCCAAAATCTACTTCAAAAGATGATGTTACAAATCTTGAACTATCTGCCCTCTACCACATAATCAAGGGAATTACATTTTCGGTTCCTAAGACTATTATCCAGATGATAGGACGATGTTGCGCAAGAGATCGAAATCTCTCTTATGCGATATTCATTCCACGCATCTTTAAGCGATTTGACATCGATCTGTCTACTTATGCTCTGGACCCTGAGCCCAAGTACCTCCAGTTATCTCATCGTAGTGCTGTCGTACCTCCTACTGCACCTGCCCCACCTCATCAGGATTATCCTATGTCTTTTGAGGGTATCCATCAGCACCTTTCTGAACTCCGGACATTCATCACTGGCACATCCAGGGAATGCGAGTTTTGTGATGTGACTCGGTTTTAGGAACTAGCCAACTCCTTCGCCGATCTCCGATTTGCTCAGACTGGACATTCTGCCAGTTCTCTTCCCCGAGATCCAACTATCTTCGGTTACCGCTATAAGGATGAGGCGGTACATACTCTCTTCCAGCCCGGTAACGCTTATGATTGGTACCATGGTTCGGGTGCTACTCCACACACCTCTAGAGCTGGCACTTCTGGAGCTGGTCCATCTGGACATGGTGGACGTGCTGGCATTGCAGATGATGATGATGATGAAGATTTTTGATCTAGACGTACTATATTTTGTCTAGATGATCACTTTTTGAGACTTTGATTATGTCTTTGTTACTTGGAAATGCTTCGACATTCCAAGATATCATTAGTACTCTATCCTTTTTTTTATTTTGCACTAAGATTGTGTTTGTCTGAGATGATATTCTATGAACATGTTTATGCTTTCTTTAGCATATTTTTATTCAGTTTAGCATTATTCCATATTTCTCATAGCACTATCTCTTTATGCTTCAATATAAACTGCCTGTGAAATGTTGTTTTTCTATTTGTTATGTTTATATTTCTTCAATGATTGTTTCTTATGCATATATTGCGGGGGAGCTTCTCTCTTTGTAATTATTTTGCTATGTGACAATGGGGGAGAAATAGGATCTAACATCGATTGCAGGATACATGAACATTTTTTTCAGGATACAGTACAATTGTAATTTTGATCATTTTTTAAATCTTATCGATCAAAGATGTTATATCGGTCAAAGTTTGTCAATTATCAAAATAGGGAGAGATTGTTGGCCCATTGGTCATGGTCAAACCTGATTTTAATAATTGATCAAACTCTGTCTCGATATACGGACTACTTAAAGATGTTTTCGACTCTTGGACACTGCCAGAGAATAGCTATCCGATCTATTCAAGACCGAAGCTGTGTTTGCCACTCGAGTCTGTATTTTCTTTATGTAATGTAATTTTTTATTTTTTATTGAGTCTAGGAATACATTGTACATCGAGTCGTACTGGCAAATAGGCTACCCTAAAAATATTTTCAAAATATCCCATGTTTTGAAAAACAGTCCCTATTTACAAAAAGCTCCTAACTGCTTAAAAGAATTTCAAAAAGACCAAAAAACAATTTACAAAAACTCTGACTAAATCCTGACAGAACTCGGCCAGAGTTCGGCCCGAGTTCGACCAGAGTTCGGTTAGTGGCCGTTGTCTCTTGAACGTTGGAAAACTTGGTCTCCCTGCAGTTACGGATCCCAACGAGATTTTCTTATAGAGTTCTGTCCGAATTCTGCCCGAATTCTGCTAGAGTTCTGCCTTTGGAAAAACTATAAATAGAGAAGAATTTTGATCATTTCAACTCACTCATTCACCAATTCACTTTCATCTCTTCTCTCTAAAGCCTACTATTCTATTCCAAAGAGGTCTAAGCTTTATTTTTCAAATCCCAAGCTAGTTACAATCCTCTAGTCGATTTGCTAGTGCGGTATGGTCTAGAAGCTTCAGAGTGATTGTAATCAGAGGCTTGATTGAAGAAAGACTCTTCATAATTGAAGTTGGTCGAGTACTTCGTATCAAAGCTTGCGTCTGTAGAAGCTGTAAGGACTTCGTATAAAAACTTGCAGTTTATTCCAATAGTGGATTCAATTGGAAGCTAGAGTTCTTTGGACTGGACTAGTCCTCACAAGAGGAAAACCAGTATACATCGCCGTCTTTGCGTTTGCTTTCTGATCTCTGCTTTTACATTATTTATTTGTGATATATATTGTCTCTGTGATCTTGCTGCTAACTTTTTAAATTAGCTATATTCAGCTGCCTACTCTATTCATGCCCCCTCTAGAGTATTGTGCTTTACAAATTCGTTCCTACAATCTCTGTGGTTGCTGCATCAACTCCTTGCGAATGAGCTCATGGTTATGAGCCTCTTCTAGAATGGCTGCACGAGAGACTCGAGACTGTGTGGTAGTATAAGTCTTGAGCTTTGGTGCTAGCCCCTGGTGGAATCTCTTCGCCCTCTTCCGCTCGGTCGGAATCAATGTTGTACCGAATCTACTCAAGCGGCTAAACTCCGCGTCGTACTCGTCCACCGATATGTTCCCTTACTTTAGATTGAGGAACTGGTCGTAGAGGACATCTCGACAATGTATGAAAAAGAACCTCTCACCAAATAGATCATAGAAGTCCTTCCATGTCTGCTCAGTGCCTAGTCGCTTTAGTTCTGCCTTCCAACAGTGGTGAGTGTTGTCCTCTAGGAGTAAGTCCACTGCTGTTATCCATAAGTTTGCTGGCAACTGTGACGCCTTAGTAGCTTCTTCGTGCTGATAAGCCATACGTAGATCTCTAGTGGTCCCTCAGTACCCTTAAAAGACTTGGGCTTCATCTCGATGAAGTTCTTGATAGAGCCCTGGTAGGGTTGTGGTGCTGGTACTGGTGCCGGTATCGGGACCGAAGGTGAAGGTGGGGGTCTAGCTAGTGATACCATCATGCTATGTCTCAGCAGCTCAGTCTGCTGCCACTGGGCCTGCATCATGGCATACATGAACTGGGTAGTGGGGTTTCCATAAGCCGACGGTGGAGGCATCTGTGGTCCGGACTGAGGTGAAAATTGTTGCAGGAATATTGGAGGAGGTGGTGGTACATTCCTATTTGTTGGTACTTTAGTAGCCTGTCTAGTTTGGCTGACTGGTGGTAATTGAGTTTGAGTGTTCTGTTGTACTGTCGACGAGGTCTTAGTAGCGTATTGTTGTCCTTGCTAGTACGGGGTTACCGAAGTCTATGGTGCGACCTGCTCCTCTTGAGTGGTTGCATCACCAGATGTGATAGCAAGGGTGGAAACATGTCTGCTTCGAAGGTGCATTTTGCTGGCACGAAGGTAAGGACTTGTTAGAATAGATTCAAACAAGAGGCAATTGAAGCAATCAAAGGAGAGTCCAAAAAGTTTAAAGTCAAAGGAGGTAATAAGTTGTGGATGAGATACTATTTCTATTCCTATGTGTAGGCTTGCTTGGAACATCGATGTAACCAAACAATATTTTTGCTGACCTGCATGGGCCACCACAAAAATATGTAACGCCCTAGTCCCAATAAACGTAGGACTAGGCATACGGAACATGCCAGCTGCATGCATACGAAGAATAGTCCCATATATGGAATCTTACTACACATACATAAGCTATAAATAATAAACTACAGGCAGTTACAGATAATCTATATCTCATCCACATAATAATGCAATAGTCCAGATAAATCAAATAAAAAGGTCAAAAGATATATAAATGGGTAGCGACAAATCCACTACCAAACAAGTATAAAAATAGTCTGAGATAACTGGAGTCTGACCTCCTAAAATAGAATGAAAGAAAATAATGAAAAGTTGTCCACTACAAATGTAGCAAGTCATGACCACTAAACAAAACCAATAGATCTCGGTAGGTGAGACATCATCAACTGAGAAAGAGGGATCCAATGCAGAGCCGTACTCCTATGGAAAATTCTGGTCATCTAAGCTTGGAGAGATCACCAGGTCCTCAAAGGGACGTAACAAGATACAGAAAAATAAGTCATATAAACTATGAAATAAAGAATGCATGCGATCAGGTGCCTAACCAATCTACTATAAATATGCAGTTAAGAACAAACCTTCAACGCATGGGCACTCCAACTATAATGGAATTGGTATGGCCCCCTCTCTCGGCACCAGGGGCCTCAAAACATGACATTTCTCGAACATCAGAGGCCTTCAAGAACATAAAAATAGGGTAATCAGGCTCGTATCTCCAGCGGAGCTTTCAGGTAGAAAAGGATAGTGCATACTTGGCCCATACGCTAAGGAACTATTCTCCTACCCCATGCCTATCAATGTCATCTCCATGACACATTAGAACCTCTAATAATTGTCAAGTCTACTAATTATACAAATTTTATTAGCAGTTATATCCTACCCGTCGCACGTCTTAGACGTATCAGTGGACAGCCGACTACGCGAGTCCGTGTCCAACATATGACTCATAACTCGTGATAACTTAAGTGTCAAGGACATATTAGATGTACCAATATCCCACTTCAATGGGGTGCTCATCTAGTACTAAGTCATCATGCATAAAAATAAAAAAAGTCAATGGAATGACTAGTACAGTCACTCGCACCCAAGTATGACTTGGACGCATAGTGTAATAGATACATGTAATCAGAAAATAATAGAAGAAAATAACATGATAAAACACATAAATGAATAGTAAATAGTGGTAAGATATCTTGCCTGGAGGTGGTGTGCAGAAAATAGCAACGTACAGTAACTCAGATCGTCATAAATCAATAGCAATGTATGTCAACTCCCGCAAACGTCTTTGGATGCTGAAATAAACATCATGAACATTTTCAGTATAAGAAAAATGTCTAAGATCGCCTATCCATAAGTCTAATTTTGAACACAGGGGAAAAATTATAATTTTAGGTCAATCGATATTCGTTGTTGGACCCGCTTTGCATTCGAAAAGCGTGCCAAATCTTATGGTCTCTAAAGTCATCAAGTTATATGTCTACGGGTCCGATTTGACGATATGAACTCAACCATATGTACAAAGTTGGATTTCAGTGAGCCATTCACAATTTTGCTCATTGAATCGGGTCGTAGGTCCGCTAAAATAGCATTTTGGTCGACCTTCTCAGAATTTGACCAAACTTGGCTCACAGAACCAGAAAAATGACACGAGTCTAGTGGCACAAATTTTATCTCGAGATGATAAACATGCACAAAGTTATGGCCTATTTTAGAAAGTGCCCGATACGGGATATCTCGACTGATACGCATCGATTTCGTCGCGCAAACACAACGAAATCGAGTTCCGTCGAATCCCACAGGTCATCGAAGTCTATACGCACCTTTCGATGCTTTTGGTTCATGACCACATCACCTGGTTTGTCGGGATGCATGCCGTATCTGTAAATTTTCTAAGATTTTTTTCTGTTTTGAAAACTATTTTTGTCGTCTTTGGGAATTCGATTTCTTTACGCACAGTCGACGAAATCCAAATCCACAAAAATGATTTTTAAAGGGGTATAGGTTGTCTAAAGATTGTTAAGGTAGATTCTGAAAAATTCCTATCAGCCTGTTTGAGAATCCCCTTCAAAAATTGGGAATTGAACTAGTTTTTTGTTCTATTTTGGGCAGTTATTCCTCAATTTTTGAATTAATTTCTCGGAAAGGTTATTCGAATAACCTAAACCTAATTACTGGGGTTGAAATCTGGATAGGTTAACTATGCATAGGATCTTGTAGATAATTTTTTTTATCAAGTATTCGACAAAATAATGGCGTCGATAGGGGGTACCTGGCAGTCGGCTGTCGGGTTCGAAACTGAGTATTCTCTGTTACGACGAGTTTTCCAGCGATGATAGGCAGTGTGCGGCTGCTGCAGGCAGTCGGGGTAGTGCGTGGGGATTTTAGGAAGCTCTGGTGTCGTTAGTGCGGTAGTACTCGAGAGTATTTGAGGAGATTTTTCCTTTTTTCTCTCGGGCACATGCTCTTTTATACGCAGATGTTCAAATCTGATTTCTAATCGAATTTAAATTCAATTTTGAATCAGATTCAATGCAATCTAGTGGAGAATTGGGTTTGATAAGAATTTTTTGGAAGATCGGTCAGGATTTGATAGGGTTTTTGATTCAATAAAAATCGAAAAAAAAAACTTGCAATACTGTCGGGTTAGGCAGCGGGGGTTTTGGTTTTATTTGACTCACGAGATATTCAATATCTCACGAGTTTTGTATATATATATATATATATATATATATATATATATATATATATATATATATATATATATATATATATGTCGAAGACACGCAGCCAGCTTTGGCCTTAATTTTGGGTCAAATCGATGTCCGTCGTTGGACCCGCTTTGTACCCGAAAATTGTGCCAAATTCTATGGTCTCTAAAGTTATCAAGTTATATGTCTACGGATCCGGTTTGATGATACAAACTCAACAATTTTTCCAATGTTGGATTTTAGTGACCCGTGCACAATTTTGTCCGTTGAATCGGGTCGTGGGCCCACCAAAATAGCGTTTTGGTCGACCTTCTCAGAATCTGACCAAACGTGGCTCACAGGATCAAAAAATGATACGAGTCTAGTAGCTCAAGTTTCATCTCAAGATGATGAACGTGTGCAAAGTTACGACCTAGTTTAGAAATAGGTCGATACGGGATATCTCGATTGATACGCCTCGATTTTGTCGCACAAACACAATAAAATCGAGTTTCGTCCAATCCCACACGTCATCGAAGTCTGTATGCACCTTTCGATGCTTTCAGTTCGTGACTATGTCACCCAATTTGTCGGGACGCACGCCGTATCGGTAAATTTTCTAAGATTTTTCCTGTTTTGAAAACTATTTTTGTCGTTTTTGGGAATACGATTTCTCGACGCACAGTCGACGAGATCCAAATCCGCAAAAAGCGTTTTGAAGGGGTATAGGTTGTCTAAAAGGTTGTTAAGGTAGACTCTGAAAAATTCCTATTAGCCTGTTCGAGAATTCCCTTCCAAAACAGGGAATTGAACTGGTTTTTTGTTCTATTTTGGGAAGTTATTCCTCGATTTTTGAATCGATTTCTAGGACAGGTTGTTCGACTACACCTAAACCTAATTACTAGGGTTGAAAGCTGGATAGGTTAACTATGTACAGGATCTTGTAGATAATTTTTTATCAAGTATTCGACAAAATAATGACGTTGATAGGGGGTACCTAGCAGTCGACAGTCGAGTTCGAAACAAAGTATTCTCAATCACGGCGAGTTTTCCAGCGACGATAGGCGGCGTGCGGCTGCTGCAGGCGGTCGGGGTGGTGCACGGGGACATCAGGGAAGCTCTGGTGTCGTGAGTGCGGTGGTATTCGAGAGTATTTGAGAAGATTTTTCCCTTTTTCTCTCGAGCACATGCTCTTTTATATGCGGATGTTTATATCTGATTTCTAATCGAATTTAAATTTGATTTGAATCAACTTCAATGCAATCTAGTAGAGAATTGGGTTTGAGATAGGATATGAAGAATTTTGGAAGATCGGTCAGGATTTGATAGGTTTTTTGATTCAATATAAATCGAAAAAAGCTTGCAATACTGTCGGGTTTGGCAGCGGGGGTTTTAGGGGTGCAACTCGGGCGGGTTGGGTCGGGCTTGAGGTCAACCCGAGCCCAACCCGATGAATCATAAGCCTAGCCCGCCCGACCTCGGGATAAACGTATGAAGCCTAAGACCAAGCCCGGAGGATCGGGTTTGGCTTGGGTTGAACTCGGGTCGGGTCCATCGAGTTTATCGGGCTCTAATATAATATTTAAAATAATTTTAAACAAAAGTAATATTAAACACATAATCAAATAGTAATCAAGTCTTGATCATTCAAAAATACAAACTGAAATAAGATTTATGATAAGGAATTGAAGAGTTTGGGTAGAGAAATTTAGGATTTAAACTTTTTTACTTAAGAAATATGAATATATATATATATATATATATATATATATATATATATATATATATATATATATATATATATAAAAGTCGGGTTTCGGGTTCTTCGGGTAACCCGACACATGAACCCGAGCCCAATCCAATTTTTGATCGGGTTCAAATATTTCAACCCATACCCGAGCCTGAACCCGAGTATCTTCAACCCTAACCCAACCCATTAACGGGTTTACCCGATCGGGCTCGGGTTTTGCCCGCCCAAGTTGCACCCTTAGGGGGTTTTGGTTTTATTTGACTCGCGAGATATTCAATATCTCGCAAGTTTTGTTTTTTTCCTTTTGGTATATATATGTAAAATAAAATTTCTTAAAAATCCTAAATATCCAAAAATATATTATAAAATATTTTAGTAAAAATCTTGTACAAAAAATACTTACCATAAATGTAAAATAGCATTTACTTGCTAGTTTTGATATTCACAAAAAATCATGAATTTAATTACAAGGCCATTTAATAATTAAGAAAATACTAAAAATATTTAATAAAAGCTAATAAAAATTCTACAAAATTTGGGGGTTTACATTTGTTGTCATCATCATCCTAGTCGTCCAGTGATTCACTTTCTTCGACAGATTTGGAAAGTTTTTATATCGCTGCCTCACAATTTTGTAGCTATTTTAGAAGGTGACTCAGTGGGTAAACCTACAACATCTATACTCTCACTAGTTTGTTGAGAGGCAGTTTTGCGAAAAGATCGCCTCGAAGATATTAATTTAGATGGTCCAGAAGGAGGCTCAATCAGTGAGATAAAAATGATTAATAATATTGCCTCCGCCTTAGCACCCAAATATGGGTGCACTTTAGGAGAAGGATGACGACTCTTTGCTGCTCTCATATGATTGGCGTCTTGTGGGCAATCGTCTTCCTATTTCCTACCTTAGATTTAGCAGGAGAGGGTTTTGTAACTACTTTTGCTTTCTTCGATGAAAGAGAGGCTCCAGGGACAAATTCCTTCTTCTTTTTTACCCTTTGCGGTGTACCTGGGGGGATTGTCAGACGATCTCTCTGTCTCTAGCTCTTTAATGGGAATTTTCCTAATGATATCTCTTCCCCTAAAGAATATTTCTCGAGCTTGTTTGAGATCATTGTCATATGGTTTCATTTTGGTCCCTATTCTCGATCATAATCAAGTGAAGGGGAATTTATCACACAATAAAACTTGTCCACAACAAACATCAAGTATGCTTCTGATTATTGGACAAGAGGAAAGAAGTGGCGATTCCGTCTGCATTATAATATCGCAGTGACAAATACCGTCAAGTAAACTACCCTCATATTTGAGGAGAGGACTAGAGTTCTCTAAGAACCGTTGACTATAGCTGTAACCACCGTTAATCGATTTCTTGGATTTTTTTTTGAGTTTTTGAATTTTTCAATTATTTGAATTTTCTGAATCTTTGAAAATCTTGAATACAATATATTTTCGATAGTAATTCGCTAACGGCATTTGTTGGATTGTTGGTTTTGTAAAAACTATTTTGCGAGATTATACTCTAGTAAAATCTCCTTGTTCATTTTCTTAAAAATATATATATGTTATAAATATTTATTTTATATAGAAAAATATTAGTGAGATTATGTTTTGGAAATATAAATATTTTTATTATTAATTATTTAGTAAAGGTTTTCGATTGTAGGTTATTCGTCTTCCTCGCATCGTGCTAAAACCATTGTGGTCTTCTAGCATACCAAGTTTGAACTTGGATTGTGGGCTAGGATTTGAGTTTAGTTAGTCATGGTTAGTTAGTAGCTAAATTGTAATTAGCTAATAACTAATTGACCGATTATTAATATCTATATTGAAGCTAGTGATTTATTAATGTTAATTAACTAATTATTATAGAGATAACAAAGTTGTTATTGGTTAGTGTTAGCAGTTTTCCACTAATTTCCTAATTCTCTATTACATATACATTTTCTTTAGGGTTCCCTTCCTACCCTATATATATATGCACATATCCCTAAATGTTACATCTTACACAAATCACAAAACCCTAATTTTCTACGCACACACTCAGCCGCCATCACCCCCCAAGCCTAGCCGACCACTGCATCCCCGACTGCCTTTGGCCAATGCTGTTAGAGCCCACCGACCGGCCGAGTTCACTGCCACCACCCTCACCATTGCAGAGCCTCCACTGCCATCACTCCCCCATCTCCTGGCCGAGCTGTCCAGCTCTTCTACCACCAAGAAGACCACCATCGTAATCACCACTGCCACCACGGCCAATGGCCGGACCGACCACCACTTTCCTATCAGACCAGCTATCCCATTCCCCAACAACCCAAAACCACCACCACCTCTGGCCATACATGCTCGAACCCTACCGCAGACACAACCACGACCAATACCTCTACCTCCCAGTCGACCGACCACCGCACACACCTAAATCTCCGCCTGCATCACCATCATCACCACCCCCATCACCACCACAAGAACCGATCCGCTACCACCAAGAACCTGTACAGCCGTCGCCTCCCCGACCTTCCCAAAACCCACACACCACCGCCAACACAACCATATCACCGTGCATAGAGAGAGAGAGAGTGTGTGTGATCCCTCACCTTGCCGTGACCCCCGCGTCCGTCGGCCGTCGTGTTGAGCACCAGATCTGCGCCGACGAGTGCAGATCCAGGTGAGCGACCCCGCCAGTTTCGGCACCTCCAGTGGTCGATGCCGCCAGCACGCTGCCTCCCGAGCTCCGCCCGTCGACCTCCACCTTGGCTCTGACCCGACGCCACCACCTTCGTCGGCGCTTCGCCGCCTATGTCCCGTTGTAAGCTTTCGCTCGCCTCTTCTCGTCCCTCCAACTTCTTGTGTATAGGATTTTGGGAGAGAGTGAGCAGCAATCGCTCACTTTTTCCTCTCTATTATTTGGGAATTTTAGAGATAACTGAATGACTCTCTCTCCCTTTCTTTCCTCTTTAAATTCAATCTCATCCTGTGAAGCTTCGAATACTTAGGAAGAGGGAACAATGCTTGGTTGTTGTTCTTTTATTATTTCCTATGAGTTTAGGTGAGTAGCATCAGCTGCTGAGTTGTCCTGTTTTGTTAGTTCATTTATTACCTATATATACGACACAATACTATTTAGTATGTGCATTGGTGTGTATTAATTAGTAATCTAATTAGTAGTTTACTTGATACTAGATTATTATTTTCTAATATATAACATTAATAATTCTTGGGTATTCAGTTTAACAATATTGTAGTTAATAATATTTATCTAGATTTTATCATAATAACTCTAATATTAATATCTTCAAAATATTTTTAACTCTTGCTGATATTTTTAACTAATATTTTAGATAATATTATTTTGTAACTATTTTTGCCAGTTAATAATTAACAAATATTTTAGATAATAGAAATTCTTGGAGTTAGATGGTTACTCCTGTGCTTGACCTAAAGGCAGTATTTGACCAAATTAGGATTTTTGGTCTAAAATGTTTTTCTTGATTTTCAAGTATTTACAAATATATATATATATATATATATATATATATATATATATATATATATATATATATATATATATATATATATATATATATATATATATAGTTTCTAAAAAAATAAATAAATAAATATAGTTTCTAATATGATACGTATTTTTGAATGCTCTCAAATAGCTATTATGTACTTCCTCAAATAAGTTTATACATTCCCTTTAAGTTATTAATTTTGATCACGACTATAATAGTCATTTCCTATTTCTTGACCTGATTATCGTACCAAACTCTGATTCTGGACTTATATATACCAAACTAGGCTATTTGGACTATTCTGGACTCAATGGAACCATTTATGTCGTCATTTGGGAACATCTTGTGGAGCATAGCGTCGTACCTACCTAGTGTCGACACGTTTATGTCGCGTACGTCGACTCCAACCAAACTTAGGCGAGTACATTCTCTGATTGTTTTTATCATGATAGTATCTATATTGCCTGCTCTAGAGTACTTTACTTGATGCTGACACATTGTTAACACGGATTGATACTATATGGATTTTGTTATACAATGTTATCCCCTTATCAGGTACATCGGGTATTTCATATTTGTGTACTTTATCATATACATCGTGTACTTCTTGTACTTGTATTATTCATGTCCTCTCATGTGCTCTCATGTACTCTTGTGTGCTCACATGTGCTTCATGTTCAAACTAACTATCGTGTACGTAACATATCGTGATTGGATCCTTGTGTATTGATTGGGGTAGGGGGAGTAGAAGTGGTTATGTGATTAAATCCCTTAGTGTACTCATGTATATGTCGATTATACCCTTACGTATAATAGAGTTACCATAGATTACTCATGTACAACCTAAACCAATCAGATAACTGTTTTGTGCTCTAAATCACGTATATTTATTATAGTTTAACATGTTCTCTATTTTATTCATGTACTCAGTTTCCTTATATCTTTATGATGATATTTCTCTATTTCCTATACTTACTTTCCAGCATGTCATATATTTTATTCTATTACGAGTTATATATTTTCTACCATGCTGTGGAACTGCTTTTAGAGTTATGTGCTTCGCTCCAATCCTGACTGGATAACCATATTTTTAGGAATTGTTATGCCCTACATTATTGGACTACAGGATGACGCTAGCTGAGTCGGATCTCAATGTTCTATTCATCGTGAGTTGTCTCCCAGGAGTTCTAGGCCATTGTATTTTGATTTATACTTCATTATCGAATTTGTCTCCGATACTTTATGGTCTTGTATATTCATTTGTAAATTTTGTTGTTTCAGAGTTATTGATATTTTTCCTAATTTATATCTTTCTTAGTTGTTGTGATACAATTGGAGTACATTTGTTATCATGGATCATCTAGATGTTGTAGATATATATTGAGTATTTAACAGCATTCTACCGCCGATACTGTGGCGTAGGCTGGGCGTGGCCCACGTACTCGTAGCCGAATATTCGGGTACGGGTCGTGACATATTTTTATGGTGGCTCATGCAAGTCAGTCTTTACAACTAATGTGAAGTCGTGGTGGTACTTAGGCATAGCCATACTACTGCGAGCCTTCCCTAGGATTAGGATTGAATCATAGAATATTTTAGGAGATTTGGTACTCAATCACATATTAGGGACTCTTGATAGATTCCAGGGATGACCCCTGAGAATCTTACTTCCAAACTCTTTTGAGTCTATTCCCACTTGCTTTTGCTCGTCCTAATTTTGAATATCTGTCCATTATCGAACCCTATTCTTGCATTAAGATGAGTTTTAGGGACCCCAAAGAGAATTAGGAAGTATAAGTTGAACTTATATACCATTTAGGTTGAGGAGAGAATGTTTAGCGAATCTTATATATGAAGGTTGAGACTTGTTTTAGATTATATTCAAAGAATTTCAAATTTTGACCAAAATAGTACCTTTGGAACGACCCCTGAGAATCTCACTCTAAACCCTACCTCGAAATCTGTTTTCGCTTGTTTCCATTTACTTTTCCTTGATTCGTTGTTGAATTTAAATCTTGATGTTCGTTGTTGACTTTGATTTTGTATCTAGATAAATTTTATGGATTGAATTAAGGTATATTCTGATAACATATTTGGTGAGGACAGTGAGAAAGGTAAATGTCTGCTTTAGTTATGGAGTCTAAAATTTATTGCAGTCATACTAGCTAGCATGACAAGGACATAGAGCCTGATTTTGGATATACTTATCTTAGTCATGGAATTTAGATTTTCTTACAGCCATACCGGTTGGCGTGGTGAGAACTCTAGATAACATGATTATATGGTATATACCTTAGTTATGGACTCTATCGTTTATTGCAGCTATGCTTACTGGCGTGGCAAAAATTCTAGCAACATGATTTCAGGAAGACGTGTATGGTTATCAGATCATATCTTAAATTGGTTCACTTCATTATGACCAGATGAGCAAGAACAAATTTTTATCATTATTTCTTTGTCTTACCATTATTTTCTTGTCTTACCATTCTTCTTCATCTTAATTAACTTAGTCCTAAATACATCGATCAACTATCTCGTATCTACTTATGTCAGTTACATTTTAAAATCTTTTGAATTCTCGTATCTCTTTACCTTGGAAAGGCCGAAGAAGTATCATAATTATCTAGCTCAGACGGGATGTAATTGTCATCAAATGGTGATCTTGGTAGGAATATAGAGCGTTGGATATTGAGATAGAATTAGTGGAAGAAAGATGTGATTGAGATTGGAAATAAAATCAAGAGGTCGATATTATCTATTTGGAAACGATTACACTTAGAGAAATATTTTGAGTATAGATCATTCCATAAATAATGTAGGATAATTTCTTGTAAGAAGAATAGTAAAATCTACGTTGATGGTGAGAGCTACAATATTTCGTAGATGTATTTTTACAACTGAAGAGGATATTCGAGGTCGATTTTTTTTTGAGAACCTAGATATTTTCAGGTTACTGATTCTTGAGATATTCACATTTAAATTAAGGTTATGATACTAAATTTAGGAATTTAAATAATAGAGAAGAGATTATTATCGCATGCGGTGATAATACGAGATTGAGCAAAGGATTGGTAGGAGAATGATTAAGGACTAGTAGCACATGAGATTTTCAATCATAAGGAAACTTTTGAGATTTTGAGGGGATTCTAAATTAAAAAAGGGATAATATGTGAAGGAATGTGAGCACCCTAAATTTCGGGTTATTTTTTTTATTTTATTTATTTCCTGATTGATTTTTATTTCGATAAATAATTTATTCTGTATTTTTTCTTAAGTGTACTTTCCCTTGCCATTGATATTTGGAGTATCAGGGATGTTCAACTCTGAAAATCTTCTTCACGAGTTTTGGAGTGGACATGATTACCTTAATGACGGTATATGGTGTCCCACCCAAACTTGTTTTCTTGTGCTCTTTTTGCTTTGCTGAACTACAGGTCGATTTAGACCATTTGATTATTATTTATTTTTTCCACTCTTTTCCTTGATCATTTTCAACGCGTTACCATGACTTTTAAATTGGAAGCGCAAGACCAGTCAGTTTCTTGAAACCAACTCCTCATTGATGATCTACTCGAGTCGTTCGTCGCCCATGACCTTCGTGTCCCACTCAGACACGCCTTCTTGTGCTCCATTTGATTTGCACAACTTTCCTGACGCGTGACCCGATTTTATTTCACTCCACGACGTCACATTTATTTTCCAACTTGATTTGTGGGTCCCCTGTCGACCAAAACCTGTCCGCCCCAATTATGGGCATGACCCATATTGAGCCTACTACCCGTCCGACACTTGTGTTCCATTTATTGGAATTCCCATGTGCTACTTATTTACCCATGATCATCAACGCCTAATTTTAATTCAATTTTTGCACAATGTCCAGTTTTGATCCAATCCGGCTCCACCAAGTCCAGTCCAGCTTCGTGCTACCCCCCATTGGGATACCCTCATTTTTCGTGTCCAAAAATAATATTTAATACCATGTTTCCTTATTTCAATAATTGTTTAAATTCCCATTTGTTAATTCCCATTGGAATGGACAATTCTCTCTATTTAATCCTAGCCTTTGATTTCCCTCCTTAAATCCTACCCCTTAAATTCTAGCATGGAAACTTTTTACTCAGCCAACATGTATTGGCCGGCCCTAATTTTCATATGGAAAGAATCTTTTCCTCTCTCTTTCTTTCTCTCTCTTATCCTTTCTCTCTCTCTCTCCTTTTCTTCATTAATACCTACACCAACAAAACCGACAACAACAGCTCTCCCCCATGCACACTCGACACTCCTCCTCCTTCTCACCTTCCCCGACCACCTGAGCTCTCCCCGACCTTCCTTCTCCCCTGGTCGGCCCAGCCCCACCATGGCCGTGGCCCCCGGCCGGCCACGCCACCATCTCCTTCCTCCTCCATCCTCATCAAAACCGTTCGCCACCATCACCTCATCCGCGCGCCGCCACCACCACTGTGCAGTGCCGCCACGGCCATCACGACCACCCCGCCACCGTCGCCGTTCCGGCCAGGCCAGCCTCGCGCTCGCAGCGCACAACACAGTGCACAGCAGCAACGGCAGAAAGCCAGGCGCGCGTGCACTGGCAGTGCTGCCGCGCCGCCGCCGGCGTCGAGGCCACCGTGGCCGACCCCCATTGGCCGTGTACATCCCCGGGGCAGGCCCCATGGCCGTCGTCCCTCTCCCCGACGTGTATCGGAGGTGATTCGTGCGTTTTGAACGACGTTCCGTCGTGACGCGCGCTGAATGAAGTTCGTTTTGGCGCCCCGTCGCAGCAACTTCGTGCACGTTTTCCCGGAGATCCGACCGTTGGATCGACGATTTCTTCGCTCCGTCACAATCTCGGTATATCCACCTTCGCTCATGTCAATTTTCGTCCGTTAATTTTATCGTTTGATACATGAAAATCGGCCACCAAGTTGACCGTTTAAATTGTATTAAATTTGGACAGTTTCGCGGGGCCAACTTCGTCAGCTTGTATCTCCTCCATCGCAGTTCCTTTTGGCGTGCTACCCGTTCCTATGTGAAGCTGGTATAACCCTCTTACTTCCCCTCCAATTTTGCTTCATTGTGAGCTTGTTTGATTGGGTGAATTCGACGCCAAAGTTGGCCGTCCGAATTCGTAATTTCCAACTTATAAAATTTTATTTTTGAACACGGGACTCCAGATTTTATTTCTGACACCACCATTAGACTTGTGGCATCGTTCTGGCATATTTTCATATAAAGTTTGTTAGATTTGGAGAACGTGGGCCCGGGCACATTTTTCGGTGCAAAGCGGGTCCCACATTCTGGGTCAACGGGACTTTTTGACGCCGGCTCATCGGAATCCAATTTTGGATATACCGTTGAGTTCGTATCGTCATTCTGGACTCGTTGACATATAATTTGCTAGGTTTTGGTGGACATTGGGTCTGGCACGCATTTCGGTGTAGGTCGGATACCAATATCCGGGTCAACGGATCAAATTGAGATCGGGTCAACGGAATCCAATTCTGGAGATACCGTTGGGTTCGTATCGACATTCTGGTTGCGTGATCATATAATTTGTTATATTTTATAGAATTGTTTTCTTGCACATTTTTCGGTGCAAAACGGCTCCGATACGGACACCGTTTTGACCCGAAATTACCTTTTTGCCCTTGTGTCCAAATTGGACCGTTGGGTAGGCTATCCTAGCTAATTTGACCATTCTGGACACGTTGGTGATGTTCATTTCATCGTCCGACAATGTTTGTTGATAATTTCTCTGAGTTTAACCTTTTTATAAGTAATTAATAATTAATTCACATAATGTTCGTATTTCGGGATTAGTACAACGAAACTGAGATCAGTCAATTCCAGTGATCTCATATCGCTAAAATTGACAAGTTGGATACGTGGATCACTATAATAAGATTATCAACCTTACCGATAATCTTCTTATCTCAGTTTGCGTGCCGTAAGTTTCGACGTACAAATAACGAAGTACACTTTATATTAGACTAGAATTGACCCTGTTTGACCAGAGTTGACCTGTTGACCCAAAGTTAACTATAAGTCAACACTTGACCTAGTTGACTAGATTATTGACCGGAGTCGACCTAGAGTTGTTTTGACTTAGAAGAACCTAGAATAATGTAGATTGATTATAGAGATTCATTTATTTCAACTTGAACACCTTGTAACCTGTGTTGCTTTAAATAGGACTCTGTGGCTTCAGTGGGACCCCCCTATACTTATCAGCTGTTCAGGTTATCGAGGCGAGTACATTCTCTGATCATTTCATATCCTGCTTAGAATTATATTCCTGCTTTAGATTACTATACTTGATGCTGTCACGACATTATCACGGATTAGTACTATATGGATCTTCTCATGCAATGTTATCCTCCTCGGGAGCATCGGGTACATTGTGTCATGTGCGTTTCACTTTCATCGTGTACTCCTGTGCTTTCATTACATGTGCACTCCTGTGAATCTTGTACTCTCATGTTCACGGAGCCCCATGTATACTATCATGTACACCCTATATGGGCCCCCATGTGATATTCTGTGCAATAACATAACCTGTTTAGATCCTTGTGTATTGATTGGGGAAAACGGGGGAGTGCTAGTAGTCGTGTGAACAATTCCATTGTAGTGTAGATTCCTGTGCACCTCGATATCCTGTGCAAATCTGTCCTGTTCACATGTGCTATCTCGTACTCTGACTCACTAGCCACTGTTAGTTCTCTATTTATAGTAGATATTTTTGTTACAGTTCTCTCTCTTGTTTACATACTATATTTCTTCAGATCCTGTATTTTACTCTACTGCATGTTTATATTTTCTAACCTGCTATGAACTGTTGAGATGTATTGTGCTCGCTCCAGTCCTGACTGGACCTGTTGATAAATTTTACAGATAGCCTGGAGGTGCCTGCTAGCCTAGAGGAGACACATTAGAGGTTGTTTAGGTAGTTATTTCATTTTGTCTGGAGTTGTATTTACTTTGTGGATTACTGTATCTATACTTGAGTTTTGAGATGTATTTCTGGGTTTATGTATCTTAGACACTTAGACTTCTATCTCCTGTATCTCTTTTGGATTTCATGTTTTATCTATCCTTATCATGCTCTACCTTAGATGTGATTGAGTTTGTATCTGCTATGTCACCCCCATTCGGGGAGTATAACTGTTTAGTCTTATACTGTTAGACGCATTGAGACCTAGGACAGTGTTCTACCGCCGACACTGCGGCGTAGGCTGGGCGTTGTTACGTTCTCGTGCCCTAACTCTAGGGCGCGGGTCGTGACAAGGAATAAGGTTGAAGGAAACGCGAAGGTTGATTATCTTTATATAGTAATGGTGCTATCACACTTTGAGTAATATTAGGGGTATAACTTGAATGGATGTTCAAGGATATTTTATAAAACTGATTTAGAAATTTCGGATCCAATTTAGGACAAGGTGGAGGAATTTGGATTTAAAGATGTTTAAGTTGACAGTGTAGTACAAAGTAAAAAAAAGGGATTGAGTTCTAACAAAGAATATACTTCATTGGTTAGTAACCTTAGAATAAAGGTCAAGCCTATAGTATTGTAGCGGCTTCAATCTTCATGACTGAAGATTATAATTTTTGGTAGTAGTCATATAAGGGTTTGATTTTCATATTTGGACTTGTGAGATAAAGGTATAATTGACAAATGATGATCAGATAAACTTGGTAGCAGTAGAATGAGATAATTTGACTTCCTTCTACAATCCTATCTTTGATGTCCTATCCTAGTAAAAAGAGTTTGATTTTTTTTCTTATCCTTGAATCATCCCTTTAATTTTCAATATCGCTAAATTCTAATTCCCTTTGATCGTGACCAATCGACTCTGGTCATCTCATTTATCGTACCAATATTTTTAAATCCTTGATCGTACTCGATTGATTTAAATTCAATCATGACCTAGATCTTTATCAATGCGTTCCTCGTGCTTGGACTACGATTATATTCTTCATCATGTCTAAATACTGTTTGACCAAGGTTAGGCTGACCATATCTATGATCGTGTCAAAATTTTGATTATGATCATGTTTGGATTTTAACACTCGTGCCTAAACTCTTTTCTGACCACGATTTCATTTTTTGATTATATATGAAATTCTCGTGATTAGTCGTGCCTAGATGACCTGACATGATTAGACGACTTTGATTTCCACGATCGTAAATCTAAAGATCGTAACTATACCTACTTTACCCTTTGATCATGCCTAGAAGTTGACCTTTACAACTATCTACCAACTTAGTCGTATCGTATTCGATCATGTCTGAATAATTTTTCTGTCGTGCCTAATTTCGATTCTCTAGTCACTCGTGCTCAGGTTTCATTCCTGATCATGACTAGGTTTAAAATTTTTGTCGCTCTATCCTAAATCGTACCTAAGTGATTTTAGTCATTCCAAAATTCTTAAGCCTTGATTTTGCTCGTGATCAAGTAGTTTTGATCCTTAGTCATTGATCGTGCCAAACATTTCATTATTCCTAATGATGCCCAACTGCATCGTTCTCGTATTTGAACGTGCCTATATAACCTTGAATTAAACCTTATCAAGCCTAGATCATGTTGATCATTCTATACTTAGACCTGATTCTAACTTGATCGTAATTGAATAATTTTGATTTTCCTAGTCGCGACTTCGCACTTAAATAACTTGAATATTATTTCTAAATTTGCCTAAAACCATGATACTCGGTCACGACTATATGATTTATTAGTCGTGCCAGAATTTGGACTTTGATTATGTCTGAACAATTTTTCTATTCCTGCCGGAATTCGATTCTGTAGATACTCGTGCTTAGGTTCCATTCCTAAAACATGCCCAAGTTTTGGTTTTCGTAGTCGTATCCTAAATTATGCCAAGTGAACTTAGATCACTTCCAAATTTTAATCATTTCCGAACTCAGATCGTATTTCAAGACTTAATTAATTATACTCATTATATTTTCGATCGTGCCTATAAGACATCGACTTCAAATCTTGATTGTGCCTAAAATTTTATAATAGTCATAATTAAGTTTAGACATTGATCGTGTCTGTGCGACTTTGAGCCTGATTTTCATCAAACCTAAACTAATGATCATTCCATGCTCGAATTTCGATTCCACCTTCGATTCTCCTGACCATGACTGAGGACATGCCTGAATGACTTAAGTTTATTTTCTAAATCATGCCTATATAATTTTGCTCGTATTTTGATTCTATCGTGCCAAAATTACTAATCGTGCTGAAGTTATTTTGAATTTGATTATCATAATCGCATCAAGTCGTTGTTCTTCAATCGTGCCTAAGTTATCGACTAAACTCTTAATCGTGTCTTGATCCCTCTGCCAATCTTAAATTTTGAGAACAAAATTTCTTTATGGAGGGTAGATTTGTAACCTCCGTTAATCGATTTCTTGGATTTTTTTGAATTTTTTGTATTTTTAAATTCTTTGAATCTTTGAAAATCGTGAATACGATATATTTTCGATCGTAATTCTCTAACGATATTTGTTGGATTGTTGTTTTTGTAAAAACTATTTTGTGAGATTATATTCTAGTAAAATCTCCTTGTTCATTTTCTTAAAAATATATATATGTTATAAATATTTATTTTATATATAAAAGTATTAGTGAGATTATGTTTTGGAAATATAAATATTTTATTATTAATTATTTAGTAAAGGTTTTCGATAATTGTATGTCATTCGTCTTCCTCGCATCGGGCTAAGACCATTGCGGTCTTCCAGCCTACTAAGTTTGAACTTGGATTGTGGGCTAGGATTTGAGTTTAGCTAGTCGTAGTTAGTTAGTAGCTAAATTGTAATTAGCTAATAACTAATTGACCGGTTATTAATATCTATATTGAAGCTAGTGATTTATTAATGTAAATTAACTAATTATTATATAGATAACAAAGTTGTTAGTGGTTAGTGTTAGCTTTTAGCAATTTTTCACTAATTTCCTAATTTTCTATTACATATACATTTTCTTTTGGGTTCCATTCCTACCCTATATATATGCACACATCCCCAAATGTTACATCTTACACAAATCCCAAAACCCTAATTTTCTACTCACACACTCAGCCGCCATCACCCCCCAAGCCTAGCCGACCACTGCATCCCCGACTGCCTCTGGCCAATGTTGGCCGAGCCCCGCCGACCGGCCGAGTTCACTACCACCACCCTCACTATTGCAGAGCCTCCACTGCCATCACTCCTCCCCCATCTCCTGGTCAAGCCGTCCACCTCTTCCACCACCAAGAAGACCACCATCGTAACCACCACTGCCACCACGGCCAATGGCCGGACCGACCACCACTTCCCTATCAAACCAGCCATCCCATTCCCCGTCAACTCTCCAAAACCACCACCACCTCCGGCTATACATGTCCGAACCCCATGTCACGCCCCGCTCCCGTAGGAGCGATCGTCCTCACTAAGGCGTGATGCCGCACGAGCCTAGATTTCGTTCGTGCAAGGCCGTTCCATAACGGCCGATTACATCGGCGGCGACGGGGTCGTCGCACAGAAGTCCCAAGCAGAAAATTGAAACATGCAGCAAAAATTTAGAACAAGCCCACATGAAAACAAGTCATTCAAAAGAAGCTCTTTATTGATATTGAATACAAGATTACATTTGTGGATGCAAGGCCAAATTACAAGTCTCTCGTGCTCACTTTTCTCCTATTTTACAATTCACTCTGCTCTCTCATCTCTTGATACAATACTTGAATCTAGCGGAAGCTTCGGAAGGCTATGTCCATACATTATGTCCCGTATAAGTCTTTGATTTCACGTGGCCGCACGCTTCGAATCGCCAAGGAACTCCGTTCCTCGACGCCTCCAAGCGAGCTCTGCGCCACGTCGCTTCTACCTGTGCCTGCACATGGAAACTGTGTGGGTGTCAGTACTCAACTGTACTGGTGGAGTGAGCTCCTCGCCCACCCATACAAAACCGACACGTTCATTTACTTTGTGCATTACAAGTCCCTTTACGATTGTCTTTCTAGTCTTGCCTTAGGATCCATTTTAGAACAAGACTTCTCGGCCTATACTTAACAATTACAACGACAGGGTCGTGCAACGACGGGGTCTTGCCATGCCAACGTGTATTTCGATCGAGGCAGTGCCTCATCACTTTGTACTCGATTAAACTTCAACTCGGGACGGCAGGGTCGTGCCGTGACTTTAACTTGATCTCGTGCCAATGACATCAAGGGGTCGACTCGTGCAGGTCGTGCCCTTAGACTTTGCCTAGACTTGTTCGTGCTTCAAGATGAGGTCGTGCCTAATGACCCCTGACTTAGCCAACTTTTATATTACGGTCCTTTCGACTTAAAGCGATGTCACTCGACTTAACTTATGCAAACTTAAGCCAACAATGCCGATACGCGAAAGCCAATACACTAATGCCAATATTGATACGCGAAAGCCAATACTTGATACGCGAAAGCCAATACTTGATACGCGAAAGCCAATACGCGAATGCCAATATTGATACGCGAAAGCCAATACTTGATACACGAAAGCCTTGCTTAGTGCCGAAGCACGTGTCTTGCTTACTTAAGCTATAACTCATTCCTGTCGTGCTGATACAAGGCTGGCACTAACGGGATTACATCTTACTGACTTGATACCTGTCGTGCTAGTACTTGACGCCATCCAAAGGCAAACATGCAGATTATCGCCCTTGCCGACACATCTACATGAGTGGTCACTAGCAATATCAAGCTATCTTGGACTGGCTCGTGGGATATCGGCTCGTCCCTACATGGGTAGCTAGCTCGGAGGCACCGAAGTCTCCCATACGGTTATCTAGCATCCTACCTTAAGCCGTAACTCGCTTCCCCCGGGCCGAATGATCCCGGTGCTCCGGCAATCATTCGAGAAGACTGTACCCTGTCGACAAGTTGTCCAATGACCATACAAGACTCAACTCGATTTACCAATCCTTCCTTAACATGACCATGCTTTCCTTCTTTTTATCGAGTCTTAACGAGACTCCCAAGCAACGGGACCAATCTCGTGTGCGGGACTTATCAAGACTTAGCGAGACTCCCAAGTAGCGGGACCGATCTCAACAACAACCAGTCGCGTGGACTTCCTTTGATCGTGGCATGCTCTTCAATAATTCTACCGTAGCTCGTGCCTTAGACAGACCTGGTTCTATAGGCGACGCTATCGCTCAAGTCATATACTTTATACGACGAGCCTTGTTCTCAAGGGACTACGCGACTTGACAACCACAGCTAGAGCGGGACAGTGCTAGAAATAGCTTCGATAGCCCAGCACAATATTTGTCTAACTTATTCGGGCAGCGACTCGACAAGCAAGGGCTACGTCGAGCTACACATCGAGGGAACGTGCTATGCACCGGGTTGACTTGAACAATCAAGTTCTCCGGTGCCTAGACTTAGCCAACGAGCCGTGCAAGACGACTTAACTCACGGGACGTGCGAAGGCTATGCCAAGTCTTGGACGACGGGACCGTGTATGAATTTTCAAGCATTCATGCGGACGACGCCTATGATTTAGACCAATACAAGCGTTGGGGCAAAACGACGGGACAGTGCATGCTTTATCAAGCATTCAAGCGGGCGACGCCTATGACTTAGGCTTATTCAAGTGTCAGGGCAACTTAGCAACTTAAGCTAACTTACTTCTCCCAAGTCACGGGAACGAAGGATTGAGTGTCATTTTGAAAGCACGCTGAACACATTTCTAAGACGGCCATAGGACCTTTTCCAAGTTATAGCATATTTTGACCCGTCGGGATTATTCCCTTAGCTATGTGCGTTCGTAGCTTTTATATTAGCCTACTTGTGCAAGTTGAAATCATGTAAGTTATTAAGCGAGGGCTAAGATGAGGCAAGTTCACCGAAACTACCCCACCTGGGCGAGGAGTCGCCTCGACCGAGCGACCCTTCGAGTAGCCGTTACAAGGTTAAGTCCGAACGCCGTTGGCATTTCAATTCCTCCGATTGACTTTGCGGGACGGGGCACTATACCCCACGCAAACACAACCACGACCAACACCTTCACCTTTCAGTCGACCAACCATCGCACACACCCAAATCTCTGCCCGCACCACCATCATCACCATCCTCATCACCACCACAAGAATCGATCAGCCACTACCAAGAACCTGTACGACCGTCGCCTCCCATACCTTCCCAAAACCTGTACACCACCGCCAACACAACCATATCACCAGACATGGAGAGAGAGATAGAGAGAGAGAGAGAGAGTGTGACCCCTTACCTCGTCGTGGTCGTATCGAGCAGTAGATCTACGCTGACGAGCGCAGATCCAGGCGAGCTTCCTCACCATATCTGGCACCTCCAGTAGTCGATGTCGCCAGCACGCTGCCTCCCGAGCTCCGCCCGTCGACCTCCGCCTAGGCTCCGACCCGATGCCACCACCTTCGTCGGTGCTTCGCCGCCTACGCCCCGTTGTAAGCTTTCGTTCGCCCCTTCTCGTCCCTCCGACTTCCTGTGTAGAGGATTTTGGGAGAGTGTGAGCAGCAGCCGCTCACTCGTTCCTCTCTATTATATTGGAATTTTAGAGAGAACTGAATGACTCTCTCTCCCTTTCTTTCCTCTTTAAATTCAATCTCATCTTGTGAATCTTCGAATACTTGGGAAGAGGGAACAGTGCTTGGTTGTTGTTTTTTTATTATTTCCTATGAGTTTCGGTGAGCAACATCAGCTACTGAGTTGTCCTGTTTTGTTAGTTCATTTATTACCTATATATGCGACACAATACTATTTAGTATGTGAATATTGCGGGAATTATAAAGAATATAGTTGTACTTTAAAAATGTATTTGTGAAAATGGTAGTGTGTGTGTGTGTATATATATATATATATATATATATATATATATATATATATATATATATATATATATAGTATTAAAAAATATAGTATAGTTTTCGGGGCCAGCAATTAGGAATATGTTAGTTTTGCATTGGTGTGTATTAATAAGTAATCTAATTAGTAGTTTACTTGATACTAGATTATTATTTTCTAATATATAACATTAATAATTCTTGGGTATTCAGTTTAACAATATTGTAGTTAATAATATTTATCTAAATTTTATCAGCATAACTCTAGTATTAATATCTTCAAAATATTTTTATCTCTTGCTGATATTTTTAACTAATATTTTAGATAATAATATTTTGTAACTATTTATGCCAGTCAATAATTAACAAACGTTTTAGATTATAAAAATTCTTGGAGTGAGATGGTTACTCCTATAGCTTGACCTAAAGGCAGTATTTGACCAAATTAGGATTTTTTGGTCTAAAATGTTTTTCTTAATTTTCATATATATATATATATATATATATATATATATATATATATATATATATATATATATAAAATCGAGATTTGCTTGTCTCCCTAGAGAGGAGCGCCGTGCCTGTTGTGAACCCTAATCCTCCACCGACTCTGGCTTGGCCTTTGGCCGGGCCGGCGTCCATCACACGAACGGATCACTTGACCTTCGTGTTTCTGCTTTGAGGGTTCATAGCAATAAAATCCTTTGCGGATGTGGTTGGGGCTGCTTCGGCGCCTTAGTCCATCTCTATTCGTGCGCCCTCTTTCTCTAAGGGGGTCCCTGTTGTCTCCTTCACGGAGGACGACGAACAGATCTCGATTCAGCCGTTCAAATTCACTCTGATCGGAAAATTTTCTTATGCCAGGCCATCCATCGACGTGATTCAGAAATCCTTCTTGGGCTTTCAGTTCGCCGGAGAGGTGAAAGTTGGGGTGATCGACCCTAAACATATTGTCATCCGTCCGGCCCTTGAGGTTGACTTTTTACGCCTCAAGGCACGCAAGATTTCGTATGTTTCTAATGCTTCTATGTGCATTTTTCGATGGTCAAAAGACTTCTGTGCTGCTCAAGAATCTCCCTTGGCCCCTACGTGGGTCTCTCTTCCTGGCCTTCCCCATCAGCTCTTTGCTAAGAATACTTTATTCTCTATCGTGTTGGGCATTGGCACTCCTCTTAAACTTGACAGGGCTACGGAAGAATTCTCCCGACCTAGCACAACGAGAGTCTTCATCAAGGTTGACGCGAGCAAACCCCTTCCTCCAATAGTGCGTATTAATCTGCCAAATGGCAGATCTATATCCCAAAAATAAAGTATGAGAATATTCCGAAGTACTGTTCGATCTGTAAGCACCAAGGACATATGAGGGACTCATGCAAAGTGCAAGTAGCCAATAAAGTAAATCCGTATGATTGTACCAGTCATTAATAACCCTTCGTTGGAAAATAATACTGCTGAACACGGTGAAACATCCAATCAGGTAATGGCTCTTAATAACCCTGCTATTAATGACCAACCACCAGTTACTAATCAGCTTGCCACCTCAGCTGGGGGTGAGACTACCACTGATACCTTGCCTCTCGAGAATCAAACCATTCCTCCCGCAGCCATTACTCTACACGTCAACTTCCCTCAACCGTCACCTCATCTTTCAAACCCTTCCCCACCAAGTCCAACATCAAACCCTGCCCATCCTCTGCTTGATCAAGTGGAACCTCTCAAAGACGGGGAACTCCGGTCCTGGGCGGATAAAGTTGAAGCAGAAGAACAACACCAACGTCAGGCGGACCTGGACGTCGTAAAGCCGCCCTCTGAGTCTTGCGTTGACGGGGACCCTACTGTAGACGCGACGGAAGTCGTGGAGGCTCGTGATGGCCTCGGCCCAGATGAAATGCTCCCCCAGGAACTGCCTTAAGAGAGACAAGCGTATGTCGATGATGACAGACCTCCCCGTCCTCCAGTCTTACAAGGAGCTCAAAAGAAAAAGAAAGTTGTTCCACCAGTCGTCCCTCGCCTCCTCTGATCAGTAGCTAAGATCTCACACACTCCTCCTCCGTCCTCCTCTAATGATTAAGATCCTTTGCTGGAAAATTAGGGGTATTGCTAATCCAATGGCTTTCAAAGACTCAAGTCTTTATGTAGAACTAACAAAGTTACTATAGTAGTAATCATAGAACCTAAAGTTCAGGTTGATAAGCTCCTTACATATCAGCTCAAACTGGGTTTCCATTGCTCTGTCTCAAACCAAAAAGGAAATATTTGGATCATGTCTAGGCATGATACTGACTTATCAGTGGTCGACTCTTTCGATCAATGTCTCACTGTTACTATCTCTTCACCTTTAATACCTTCCTTAGCTATTTTATCTGCAGTACATGGGAGTAACACTAAGGAAGGTAGACGTCTTCTATGGGTTCAGCTACTTATGGTACGTAACAGATGGAGTCTTCCTTGGCTTATTAGCGGAGATTTTAATGCCATCACCTGCTAGGAGGAAAAGTTTGGCGGCCTCCCTCCATGCTTTGTGTCTATAAAAGAATTCTCGAAGTTTCAAATAGCTACAGGCCTATCAGAGGTTCCTTACACGGGCAATTGTTTTACCTTGGTTAACATGCAATGTGGGTCTCCCAATCAGGGATCGAGGTTGGATACGGTCTTGCTAGACTCTAAGTGGCTAGAATGGGCCTCTCTCTCGGCTTTATCCCATTTGAATAGGTCGGAGTCTGATCATGCACCAATTGTATTATCTTTAGAAAGTGAGAAGCCTAACTCTCCTCGCCCTTTCCGATTTTTGCATTTTTGGAAAGACCACGATACCTTCCTCCAGGTAGTGGAGTCGGCATGGAGTTCTACTGATCATGTTAACAGCTTGGTGCGGGTTGGTCTTCGACTTACGGCTACTAGGAAGGCTCTATCCGCTTGGAGTCGGGCTACGTTTGGAGATATCTTCCAGGAAGTGAAGAAGGCAGAGGATGTTGTGACTGCTTTAAAAGCTGCTTGTGAGGCGGATCCTTCTCTTCGCCTACAATGGTTGCTTATTAAGGGCCAATTTGAAGCAAAGACTTCGAATAGAAGATGCTTATTGGAAACAAAAAGGCTCGGGTCAAATGAGATGAGGAGGGTGATAGGAATACAAAGTTCTATCACTCTTGTGTCTCCTCCAAATGAAATCGGTTGCACATTCATCACCTATAATCTTCAGAAGGACATACCCTATAATCTCTACAGAATATACAACAGGAAGCGAATGATTTCTATAGTAAGGTATTCACTCCTCCTCATACTGTTATTGAAGATGATTATCTAGCTCATATTCCTAGTATTATTTATCAAGAAGACAATGATGCACTGATTGCCAAACCCTCTATGGAGGAGCTATTCTCTACTGTTAAGAGTATGGACCATAGTAGTGCGTCGGGCCCTGATGGGTTTTCGGGTTCCTTCTTCTTAGCCAGTTGGCCGATCATTGGCAAAGATATTCTTGAGGCTGTTTGCCTGTTTATAGATGGATTTGCTCTACCTAAGTCTATCACAAGTACGTATTTGCTTCCAATTCCCAAACACAAGCACCCCAAAGCCCTCAATGATTACTGTCCTATCAGTTTGTGTAATTTTGTTAACAAAATCATATCTAAGCTTTTGTCTAGGAGGTTGATTGACATCCTTCCTCGCATTATCTCTCAAGAACAAAGTGGTTTTGTTAAGGGTCAAAAAATTGTAGATAATATTATTTTGGCGCAGGAGATGATCTCGGTGTTGGATCACAAACATTGGGGAGGAAATATTGCGATTAAGCTTGACATGAGCAAGGCTTATGATCGGGTCAGCTGGGCATTCCTTCTTCGGGTTATGAAGCAATTCGGCTTCTGTAATGAATGGCTACTATGATTCTTCGCTTAGTAGATAACATCTGGTTTTCTACTCTTATCAATGGAAGATCTTCGGGATTCTTTCATGGCCAGTGTGGCATCCGGCAGGGTGATCCGATCTCGCCAGTGCTCTTATTATTGCAGCTGAAGCTTTGAGTAGGAGTCTTATTAACCTTAACAGTTCACAAGGTTTCTTTGGATACCACTCGCCAAGAGGCTGCCTTAGAGTCTCTCATCTTGCATATGCGGACGACGTGCTCATCTTCTCGGGTACAGAAAAATGCTCTATTCATCAGCTTATGCAGGTTATTAAATCTTATGAATCCAACTCAGGACAATGGGTTAATGCCTCTAAATCTTCTATGGTGCTATCAGAGAAGGTGTCGCCCCAAAAAGCTGAGGTGAGTCACGATATTACGGGGTTCCAACTGCAATAAGGATCACTTGTTTATCTGGGATGCCCTATCTCGGCTGGAAGGAGGAATGGAGGTATGTATGAAGAATTAATTGGTAAAATTTGTGCTCGTATATCAGGATGGAACAACAAAATACTTTCTTATGGAGGCCGCCTAGTTCTCATCAAGTGTATCCTTACATCTATTCTGGTTCATTGCTTATCGGCTAGTAATCCCCCTATCACTGTCTTGAATCGTATTGAAAGCATGTTCGACAGTTTCCTATGGGGCTCCCAGGATGGAATGCCTAAACGGTCTTGGCTTTGGTGGGATCGAGTGGCTAGGACTATCTCTGAGGGAGGCCTTGGTGTTCGACGACTGGGGGATGTTATGGATGCCATGACGGTTAAGTTATGGTGGAAGCTCAGATCGACGAACTCATTATGGGCTTCGTTTATGAAGGCGAAGTACTGCTCTTACTCACACCCTGCTGATGTGGAGATCACCTCTATAGCATCCCATGGCTGGAAACGGCTCATCCGAGGTAGACAACTCGGCGATGCTTTCATTCTTGAAGACGAGCTTGGTAACTTCACTTGGACTCAACATCCATCAGGAAAATTCACTATTGCCTCTGCCTGGAATCAAATTCGAGTTCAATTCCCTCAGCATGCCTATTTTAAAAATATTTGGAACAAATGTATGCCGACTAAATGGTCCATATTGTTGTGGAGGATCATCTTCAATAATTATCGACAGATGATAACATTAAATAGCTGGGCTTTTCTATGGCTTTGGCCTATCATTGTTGTTCGAATCGGGAGATCGAGACTATTCTTCATGTCTTCGGTGAAGGGGAGTTGGCTTCCTCGGTGTGGCAATACTTTCAATTGGTGACTGGAGTTCGGACAAATAGAGTAGATATACTGCAGAGACTACAAAGCTGGTGGCGACGAAGACAGAAGCATGTCAAGCAGATTGTAGTAGGCGCTATATGTTGGGTGCTATGGAAAAACCACAATAAATGGTGGTATGAAGCATACACTTTCTCCTCGGTGCAGCTCATTGTAGAAGTTCGACGATAAGTGAAGAAAGCGATGACTCGGTGCTCTCATGTGGAGCTGCCTATCCTTTAATTCCTGTAATGACTTTGTAATACTGCTTGACATATGAATAAATGAGGTCTTTTTGAAAAAAATAAAAATAAAATAAAATAAAATATATATATATATATATTTTAAATATATATATATATATATATATATATATATATATATATATATATATATATATATATTTCTAGTAAGATATAGTTTCTAATATGATAAGTATTTTTGAATGGGTCTCAAATAGCTATTATGTACTTCCTCAAATAAGTTTATACATTCCCTTTAAGTTATTAATTTTGATCACAACTATAATAGTCGTTTCCTATTTCTTGACCCGATTATCGTACCAAACTCTGATTCTGGACTTCTATATACCAAACTAGGCTATTTGGACTATTCTGGACTCAATGAAACCATTTGTGTCGTCGTTTGGGAACATATTGTATCATACCTACCTTGTGTCGACACGTTCGTGTCGCACACGTCAACTCCAACCAAATTCAGGCGAGTATATTCTCTGATTGTTTTTATTATGATAGTATGTATATTGCCTGCTTTAGACTACTTTACTTGATGTTGACACATTGTTAACACAGATTGGTACAATATGGATCTTGTCATGCGATGTTATCCCCTTATCGGGTACATCGGGTATTTTATGTTTATGTACTTTATCATGTACATCGTATACTCCTTGTACTTGTATTATTTATGTACTCTCATGTGTTCTCATGTACTCTCGTGTGCTCACATGTGCTTCATGTTTAAACTAACTATCGTGTACGTAACATATCATAATTGGATCCTTGTATTTTGATTGGGGTAGGGGGAGTAGAAGTGGTTATGTGATTAAATCCCCTAGTGTACTCATGTATATGTCGATTATACCCTCACGTATAATAGAGTTACCATAGATTACTCATGTACAACCTAAACCAATCACATAACTGTCTTATGCTCTAAATTACGTATATTTATTATAGTTAAACATGTTTTCTATTTTATTCATGTACACAGTGTAGGACCGTTGAGCACCTCTAGAGGGGGGGAGGGGGGGGGGGGTGAATAGAGTGAGTGCGAGTGCAGCAAAAAATAATCACCAATTTTAAAATTATAAACAAATAACTATGACAGTAAGTAAGAGACTGTAAATAAATATAGCAAGAGATAGAGAGATCAAACTCAATAACACAGCGATGTATACTGGTATCCCTCTGAGAGGACTAATCCAGTCTCGAGTACTCTTGCTCGATGTTAATCCACTAAGGCATAAGCTAATTGAGAGCTTGCAGTCTCTTACAACACCGTGCTTGGTGACAAGTGCACGACCAACTTTACAATACCGTGCTTGGAGACGAGTGCACGATCGGCTCCACAACAGAGATAATTTTTGTACTTTGAACAGCCTCTTTACAACTCTTGAGAACCAAAAGACTCTAGATCGAAATAGATATTACCGGCTTTTAGCTAAGAGGAGTGTAGGTGTGATATGAAAACTTTTGATCGGGTGAAAACACTTATTGAATAGAGAAGAGAAGATGAAGAATGAATGAGTAATTTGGAATAAAAAATTCTCTTCTATTTATAGGTATTTTCTAGGACCGAACTCGGATAGTGTTCTGACAGAGTTCTGATGCAAAGATTTTGCATAGGAATTGTAACTCCACTTCCCGATTTTTTTGAGAAAATAAAATTTTTGATTTTAATAATAGCAATTGATTTATTTGGGTTTCAAATAAAGAGTAAATTTTTATTTTAATTAATAATATAATGATGGATATTTTAGAGGGAAATAAATTGGGAGCAATTTTCAAGTTTGAAAAGTTGTTACAACCAATTTAGTGGTCCCCTCACCTTTGTTTTAAATAATGATAATCACAATAAGTTTTTTTTTACCTTTTTTTCAGTCAGTATAATATTTGAAAAGGGGGAGGGTTTTTCTATAAAATTTACTTGGTGGAAGGACCTATACAAAAAGGAATTGTAGCGGGAGGGTTTTTCTGCAAAGTTGCCATTTCCTTCTTTAAAAATCAATTGGTGAAGAGAGAGAGAATGGATTAGATCAGAGTCATATTTTTCTATTCCTTTTCGTTTTTTCATTTCCTTCTCGAGCCGAACCCTAATCGGCGGCGACGAGGCGCACCTCTCCGACGGCCTTCGAATCTTCGACGATAGAAGATGGCGATGACGGCGACGAGTTCCTAGCCGACGACTAAGGGCGGCGACTACCACTCCAGGGCGGCAACAACACCCATCTCCGGCACTCGATCGGCCAGATCTGACGCGGATCATCTCGGCGGGCCACCGAACCCTAACCTATCTCGGCGTCCATGGTGACAGCAACGGTGGCGGACAACTTTCTTTGGCGATCGACTCTCGACAGCGAGATGGTGGCGACGACGTGTCGAGCTCCTTCTCCACGACGAGCTCAGCCCAAGCTCCTAACTCTGGCGATGGCGACGAAGTAGGACGACTTCTCCAACGAAGGGCATGGGCGGCGCATCTCTTCCAGGCGGCGCTCGACTGCAGAGACCTTCTCCGATGGTCACTCTCCCACGACGAGGCAATTTATCGCCGACGAATGAGTCGTTCTCCGGCGATCCCCCTTTCTCAGCGACACTTCTTCGTTCTTCCGACGACGACCGAGTCATTCTCCGACGCATCTTCGTCCCACGACGATCCGACCTCTCTTGTGGTAGCGACGGGCCGATCGACACCGACTTCATCCTGTTCGATGAATCGTCTCAACAAGACCTCAGCCACGTTGGACACAGGGTAGAGGTGTCCGACTCATGGGGACGCATTCTCGATCCATTCTTCCTTCAGGTATTATGTGATCACCTCGTTGATTATTGCACGTTTACTACAGTTTTTGGGTGCGGGTGTTGGCCAGGATCAATCTGAGTTTGTAGTATGGTTTGTGTGACCGGAGTCGTGTTCGTGCCTAGTGCTGTCCGCGTCCTGTTTGTGATTGGTGTTGTACGTGTCCAAGCCAGTGTCGTGTCCTGCTGTGTGGTTCATGTCCTGATGCAATCCATTCATATTTGGCCGGTTGTATTTTCAAATATTGAGTTGATTCAGAGTTCCGGGTTAAGTAGTGACAGATTTCTTTTATTTGATTTCAATGGGGTTGTATATTGTATTTCAATTGTATATTATTCTGTCGACTTGTGTATTTCTTTGTGCAATTCATTTTGTGTTGGAGTTGATTGAATGCGTATATTCCTACATTTTTGGTGATGTTATACTCTCATCCTAAGAGTTCTGAGTTTAGCCATTCTTTACATTTGAATTCTTGAAAGATTGGCTAGCCGTTGCATTTAACTGCAGATTGGGATAAGGGACAAGGAAATAAATTGTTGCTGTATGTGTTATCTTAGGGATTGGCTTTCACTTGCTCTCTTTGTATTCAGAATGCAGTGATCAACTGTAATGTGAAACTTTGGTAGCCGTTGGGAGAAACCAATTCCTGTGTGGGTTTTACAGGACTTTTGTCTATATACTTTGGTGAACCTTGGTTAGGTGTTAGCCATGTCTATGTGTATGTTCGTGATGTTCGTATCGGGTGCGTGTCCGGAGTACGTGTTCGAGTACAATATAGAGGCTGGACCAGTGCTGTTTAGGAGTGTCGATCAATCTGGATTCTGTACAGATGATTCAGGAGCAGTTATATTTGCAATATAGTTGTTATTCTCTAAATTAGTTAATCTTGATTTATTTATACTTTTCTACTCAATTTGTTATGATTAAGAATTTGATTTGGATTGGACAAGTCGTAAATTTCTGATTATGATTCGAGTGAATACTTATATTTGCATGGATTTGGCAGGCTTGGGAATTTGATTTATAGATTCGGTTTTACAGTTCTTTTGAACTCTGTATATTTTTCTTATGGATTTTGTAGGATAAATTGTATGTGTTCTTTACTCTTCCTCTGGAATATTGACAAGAGATGGGGAGTAAAGATCAGTAGAGTTCTATTGCACTCCTTGCGTGTGCCTGAGCAAATAACGAGATGGCTAGTTGCTTTCGGGATCTGTCGAATTTTGTTTTGCACAAATGGTGTAGTCAACTAATAGCAGACCATGATAAATTTGATGTGGGACCTATGAGTGTGTTGAAGTTATGGTTTGGCTGTGGTACGGGTTAATTATTTAAAGTTCTGAGTTTCTAAATCATTTAAGGTTCCATTTTAAAAATTATTTTTATATGGTGTTAGACCATTAAACCATTATGGAATAATTATTTTTTTCCATCTAGACTAATAACATGGTTTAATGAACGCTTCTTCTTTTCAAAATAAGTTAGTTATCTTTATTATTCTAGTGTTTAGCTTAATTAATGGTTTTAAGTATAATTGTAGGAAGTTGCTTTGAGTACTTGGATTATAGGATGTATTTAAGTAGAAGACTTAATGTACTTATAATCAAGATTAGAATTTGTGTGATAACCAATGAGAGCTTGTCTTGATATTAATCAAGTTGTAAATCATTATTAACCAGGAGGACATCCAGCCCCATCTAGTACACTTGATCTTTCCGGAGCAAAGGCAAGTACTTTTCTACAATTTTGTGCATTTACATTCTTGTACCCTTTCTTGTGACACGTCATGGCACGATATTCATGTACTCCTGTATTCCTGTACCCTTGTTCTTGTACTTATTAGTGTCGGGTGGGGAAATACACTAGCCATGTGACCAATCCCCGTTACTATATATTCCTGTGCCTAGCTTAGGCCTCGCACTGTGCACGCGGGTCCTAAGTCGTACCATATTCATGTACTCCTGTGCATGTACTTACCCCAGCCGGTCACATGGACTAGATGTATTTCGATATTGTGCACTTGTCATGTCTGGTACTTCAGGATTATAGTTTCATTCCTGTTCTTTACATATTCCTGTACTTTACATTCAGGTACTATAGTTCATGTACTTATTTCATGTACTACTTTTTTGTACTTTCATGTTCATTCCTGTATTTCATTTTATGTACCCCTGTACTCTGTTCATATCATGTTCATGTTTCATTACCTAGAACTGTACTTTGCTCCGCTCCTGAATAGGATATGTTGCAGGTATGCTTGTAGGACATTGTTCTACTCTATGGGCCAGAGCCCAGGATATTAGCTGAGCAGGATGAGACTTAGCTTGAGGCTTCAGGTTTAGACTACTTAACTTTACTTTTAGATTTTGACTTTAGAGTTCATAGCACTTTTTATTCCTGTTGATTCTGGTACATTATGATATCTGGATTTGTGGATTATGGTGATCTTTCTGGGATACGTTATAGATGCTGTGATTGTATACATTTATGATTATCTGGTTATATTTCTCTAGATTGGTACAGCTTACTTTGTTGTGTCTAACGACAAAGGCTGAGCGTGTCTGACTCGTATCTGATTATTCAGGAGCGGGTCGTGACATGTTTTTAGTGGTGGCCCATGCAGGTCTATCCTAATAGTACCTAAGTATTAGTGTACTATTAGGGGACTTGATTACACTAGGGAAACTTGACCACAACATAGGAAAAATCAGAAAATAAAGGTATATCAGGTATATCAGGTATATTGATATTCTAAAAACACTTGTTGTATTTAGGTCTAGGTTATTTTAACAGTTTTCTGTTTTTCAGATAGTTCAAAAGGTATGCGACACCAGAACTGTTGATCCACCTACACTTGAAGATTTTAAGCCTCAACTATTTTCTATCGTCCTACTATCCCTATGGGTAGTACGTTGTTGACAGAAATGTTTGAAGAGTCCTTTGACACCAGAGAGAGCATGCCATCATTTTCCAAGCCAGACTGGTGGATACACACTCCGAGCCAGGAATGACTTCTGATTTCTTCGGATCCTTGGACTTTTTAACACATAGCGCATATCTTGCACCAAGGAGCAGATCGAGAACTTGAAGCCGCCACTGAAGATCATCTCAGCATGTGAGGATCCGACTACTCCGAAGATTGAAATTGCCATCCAGTAGATCCAGCTTGTAGCACATACAACAAGACGAAAAACTGAAGCTCGGGAGGAACATGAAGACTTATGATGAAGATAGCAACTACTGTGGATCCGTAAAGCGTTGCCACACTCAGACAGCGTTTCTTCAGTCACCTCATCAGAGACAGATTCAGGCCCACATTCACTGATGAAGGATTGCCAACAAGTCTCAGATCACAATGATCAAGGAGCATCAGGATCTCAGCAGTCAGCAGCCAGCAACCATATATTTCTGTCAGAGTCCCTGTATTTCAGTCACCTCAGCGGGAGACCCAGACTAAGATTCAGATGACGACCATCTGCAATTTTTGCCGTCGCCAGGACATCACCATAAAGAGTGCCGCCAGAGACGAAAGCTACGGTTGTACTGCAGATTGCCTGCCCATCAAGTCAAGGATTGCCGAAAATCGTTGATCACACTGCCTAAGAACAAGCACGAGGATCATCAGACTACAGCAAAGGGACCCACCTTTTCAGAATCAGCAAACACATGGAGCACTACCGCAAGGACCAGCCTACGACAGGACAGTTAAAGAAATTGAAGTGATTCCGGAGGAATACTGAAGACAGACTGAAGACAAAAGATTTATTTCGCATGGTTGAGAAAACCATGTATCTTGACTTGTAATCCAGTTTTTCCTTAAAATTTCTTTTAGCACTTAGTTCATTTCTTGCAACTTCTCATTTTCTATTTTTGAAACCTGGGATGATATTCGAAACATATTTCGAGATATTGTTTTCTATTTCGGTAAACTTGTTTCAGATCCACAATTCGATAATTGTTTGAAATCCATTATTCGATACCGTTTGCACATTCATCATTCATGACCTTGTTTCCTAGTGATGGCTCATATTCACAAATTTTGTTCCTTTATCAAACTTCGTGTTATTTGATATTTAATCGCTTCTCGAGATTTTATTTTGAAATTCTGTTCCTCATTCAAAACTGATTTAAGCTCTGTCCTATGCAGCACATTGTTGAGAATTCCTTTGAAGGTTTTGAAGATCTTGTTTCCTATTCGAAACTCCAGTTTTTATTCAAGATTCTGTTTTTCCGTTCAAGGTTATTTCATGTTCACTATTAGATACCATATTCACTATGCATGACCTTGTCACCTATTTTGGCTTCTATTCAAAAATTTCATTTCCTATTCAGGAACTTGTTAAAATTCATAAATTTTGTTTTCCACTCAAGGTTCAGTTTTCTATTCAGGGCTTGTTGGAATTTGATTCCTATTCAAAAATTGCTTCTAATCTCCAATCAAAACTTTGTTTCAAATATAAGGTGCTGACTTGTTCCCTATATGAGATTTCGTTTTCTATTCGTGGCTTGTTTCTATTTGGAAAATTGTTCTGTTCACGACTTTCTTTCGACCTTGTCTCCTATTGAGATTTGCTTGTTTCATAATTACGATCCAATACCTTGTTTCCTATTGAAACCTGTTTTCTAGTTACTATTCAAAATCTTGTTTTCTCGTTGAGATTTTCTATTCGAGATTTTGTTCCTTATTCACGACTTTGTTGATACTTGAATTTCTATTTTCACTGTGTACCCTATTGGAGATTTCGTTTTCTATTCAAGTTTTTGCTCAAGATTTCATTGTTATTCAAGATTTTATTGAACTTGTTTCCAGTACGGGATTTTATTTCTTATTTTGAAACTTGTCTCTTATCTGATACCTTGCTTCAGTTTATCCTTCGAGACTCTGTTATCCCTTCGGGATAATGTCCCATATATGGAATCTTGTTACCATTCCAGATATCAGTTGATATTCTGTCATAAATTGAAACTTCGCCCTATCTGAAATTTTAAATCTCCTTGGTTGCCCTTTTGTGCTCACCGATGGGATCCCTTGTCGTCTCTTAGTACCTAATAAATCCTTGTATTCTAACAGTCAGGTAACTTCACCATTTTTGTGACTTGGACTATTGAAACTCATTTTGAATTCCTTGAAACTCTTTTGAAATCCCTAGGGATAAAGTCAAGAGGCTATTCGATGATCTACTATGGCATGACAGTTGCGCGCTGCAGCCATTAGCTAGATTATGGAGACTGAGGGTTCACTGCAGCCAGTAGTGCACTGGCGAGGTAGGAACTCTAAGTTGAAGTGATTTCAGACAATCATAGGTTTTCGAGTACTGTCGAGACTTGTCATATTCTTCATACCTTGATCACTTGGGTTGCTTCGTCAATGATTGTTGGAAAATGGATAAGGTTGACAGATTATTCGGTAACATATTGTTATTTGAGTCACGGAGCCGAAAGTCCACTACAATCAGATATATACTGGCGGGGTAGGGATTCTAGGCAAAGTAATTTCAAATAGCTATATGTTCCCGGACACCATTGAAACTATATCCCTTTTTATATGATTATTGGTTTTTGAGAATCACAGATCCTTACATATTCATCGTGATTTGATACTAATACCTCCTGAGTATTGCGTACGTCTCCTCAATCAACCCTTACTAAATTTTCTTCTAGCATTTTATTGTTAGATCATTGAATTCCTCAAAATTGTATATTACCAGATTGTGATTCCGTACTTCGTTTGTGTCTTGTCTAAACTTCGATCTTAGATCATGTCTATCTGACCATGATTTTCCTATCTTGTTTTGGTCCACTTATGATTTTGATCGTACTTGGTAGTTGTACCTGCATGATTTTGCTCCTCTAAGTTGTAATTGAACTTCATTCCATTCGTGCCTATTTAATTCTTGATCATTATTAGATCGTATTATTTCAACTTCTTCTGTGTAATTATCGTATTTGATCTCAAAGACTCAGGGCGACTCAGAGTTGCACAGGATCGGCAGAAGCACTGGACATACAGCAGCAGACGGCCACTGGAGTTCGCGGTTGGAGTTAGAGTGTTCCTGAGAATCTCATCGACTCGAGGAGTCATCAGATTTGGCAGAGGCGGGAAGCTCAGTCCGAGATTCATCGAGCCTTTCGACGTAACGGCATAAATTGGCGGGATGGCATAACGACTAGCGTTTCCAGCCAGCTTGGAGGGAGTGCATGACGTTTTCCACGTGTCTCAGCTGCGACGCTACATTCCGGACCCGAGCCATGTGGTTGATTTTTTCGGAGCTAGAGGTGGGTCCAAGATTGACCTACGAGGAGCAGCAAGTGGAGATCCTTGATCGGAGGGAGAAGCGCTTGCGGAACCAGACTATTTCCCTTGTCCGCGTCATATGGAGACATCACTCTCCGGAAGAGTCCATATGGGAGCGCGAAGACGAGATACGGGAGCGCTATCCCAGTTTGTTTGTTTGAGTTTACCTTGATATTGAGAATTTTAAATACAATAAATAAATTGTGTTGAACCTTCTTGAGATTTGCTTTGAGTTTGTCTTGTTGCCTCTCGAATTTCAAGGACGAAATTATTTTAAGGAAGAGAGATTTGTAACTCCACTTCTCGATTTTTTTGAGAAAATAAAATTTTTGATTTTAATAATAGCAATTGATTTATTTGGGTTTCAAATAAAGAGTAAAATTTTATTTTAATTAATAATATAATGATGGATATTTTAGAGGGAAATAAATTGGGAGCAATTTTCAAATTTGAAAAGTTGTTACAACCAATTTAGTGGTCCCCTCACCTTTGTTTTAAATAATGATAATCATAATAAGTTTTTTTTTACCTTTTTTTCAGTCAGTATAATATTTGAAAAGGGGGAGGGTTTTTCTATAAAATTTACTTGGTGGAAGGACCTATACAAAAAGAAATTATAGCGGGAGGGTTTTTCTGCAAAGTTGCCATTTCCTTCTTTAAAAATCAATTGGTGAAGAGAGAGAGAGAATGGATCAGATCAGAGTCATATTTTTCTATTCCTTTTCGTTTTTTTTCATTTCCTTCTCGAGACGAACCCTAATCGGCGGCGACGAGGAGCACCTCTCCGACGGCCTTCGAATCTCCGGCGATAGAAGATGGCGATGACGGCGACGAGTTCCTAGCCGACGACTAAGGGCGGCGACTACCACTCCAGGGCGGCAACAACTCCTATCTCCGACGCTCGATCGGCCAGATCAGACGCGGATCATCTCGTTGGGCCACCGAACCCTAACCTATCTCGACGTCCATGGCGACAGCAACGGTGGCGGACAACTTTCTCTGGCGATCGACTCTCGACAGCGAGATGGTGGCGACGACGTGTCGAGCTCCTTCTCCACGACGAGCTCAGCCCTAGCTCCTAACTCTGGCGATGGCGACGAAGTCGGACGACTTCTCCGGCGAAGGGCATGGGCGGCGCATCTCTTCCAGGCGGCGCTCGCCTGCGGGGACCTTCTCCGATGGTCACTCTCCCACGACGAGGCAATTTATCGCCGACGAATGAGTCGTTCTCCGGCGATCCCCCTTTCTCAGCGACACTTCTTCATTCTTCCGACGACGACTGAGTCATTCTTCGACGCATCTCCGTCCCACGACGATCCGACCTCTCCTGTGGTAGCGACGGGCTGATCGACACCGACTTCAACCTGTTCGACTAATCGTTTCAACAAGACCTTAGCCACGTTGGACACAGGAAAGAGGTGTCCGACTCATGGGGACGCATTCTCGATCCATTCTTTCTTCAGGTATTATGTGATCACCTCATTGATTATTGCACGTTTACTACAGTTTTTGGGTGCGGGTGTTGGCCAGGATCAATCTGAGTTTGTAGTATGGTTTGTGTGACCGGAGTCGTGTTCGTGCCTAGTGGTGTCCGCGTCCTGTTCGTGATTGGTGTTGTACGTGTCCAAGCCAGTGTCGTGTCCTGCTGTGTGGTTCATGTCCTGATGCAATCCTTTCATATTTGGCCGGTTGTATTTTCAAATATTGAGTTGATTCAGAGTTCCGGGTTAAGTAGTGACAGATTTCTTTTATTTGATTTCAATGGGGTTGTATATTGTATTTCAATTGTATATTATTCTGTCGACTTGTGTATTTCTTTGTGCAATTCGTTTTGTGTTGGAGTTGATTGAATGCGTATATTCCTACGTTTTTGGTGATGTTATACTCTCATCCTAAGAGTTCTGAGTTTAGCCATTCCTTACATTTGAATTCTTGAAAGATTGGCTAGCCGTTGCATTTAACTGCAGATTGGGATAGGGGACAAGGAAATAAATTGTTGCTGTGTGTGTTATCTTAGGGATTGGCTTTCACTTGCTCTCTTTGTATTCAGAATGCAGTGATCAGCTGTAATGTGAAACTTTGGTAGCCGTTGGGAGAAACCAATTCCTGTGTAGGTTTTGCAGGACTTTTGTCTATATACTTTGGTGAACCTTGGTTAGGTGTTAGCCATGTCCATGTGTATGTTCGTAATGTTCGTATCGGGTGCATGTCCTGAGTACGTGTTCGAGTACAATATAGAGGCTGGACCAGTGCTGTTTAGGAGTGTCGATCAATCTGGATTCTGAACAGATGATTCAGGAGCAGTTATATTTGCAATATAGTTGTTATTCTCTAAATTAGTTAATCTTGATTTATTTATACTTTTCTACTCAATTTGTTATGATTAAGAATTTGATTTGGATTGGACAAGTCGTAAATTTCTGATTATGATTCGAGTGAATACTTATATTTGCATGGATTTGGCAGGCTTGGGAATTTGATTTATAGATTCGATTTTACAGTTCTTTTGAACTCTGTATATTTTTCTTATGGATTTTGTAGGATAAATTATGTGTGTTCTTTACTCTTCCTCTGGAATATTGACAAGAGATGGGGAGTAAAGATCAGTAGAGTTCTATTGCACTCCTTTCTTGTGCTTGAGCAAATAACGAGATGGCTAGTTGCTTTCGGGATCTGTCGAATTTTGTTTTGCACAAATGGTGCAGTCAACTAATAGCAGATCATGATAAATTTGATGTGGGACCTATGAGTGTGTTGAAGTTATGGTTTGGCTGTGGTACGGGTTAATTATTTAAAGTTCTGAGTTTCTAAATCATTTAAGGTTCCATTTTAAAAATTATTTTTATATGGTGTTAGACCATTAAACCATTATGGAATAATTATTTTTTTCCCTCTAGACTAATAACATGGTTTAATGAAGGCTTCTTCTTTTCAAAATAAGTTAGTTATCTTTATTATTCGAGTGTTTAGCTTAATTAATGGTTTTAAGTATAATTGTAGGAAGTTGCTTTGAGTACTTGGATTATAGGATGGATTTAAGTAGAAGACTTAACGTACTTTTAATCAAGATTAGAATTTGTGTGATAACCAATTAGAGCTTGTCTTGATATTAATCAAGTTGTAAATCATTATTAACCAGGAGGACATCCAGCCCCATCTAGTACACTTGATCTTTCCGGAGCAAAGGCAAGTACTTTTCTACGATTTTGTGCATTTACATTCTTGTACCCTTTCTTGTGACACGTCATGGCACGATATTCATGTACTCCTGTATTCCTGTACCCTTGTTCTTGTACTTATTAGTGTCGGGTGGGGAAATACACTAGCCTTGTGACCAATCCCGGTTACTATATATTCCCGTGCCTAGCTTAGGCCTCGTACTGTGCACGCGGGTCCTAAGTCGTACCATATTCATGTACTCCTGTGCATGTACTTACCCCAGCCGGTCACATGGACTAGATGTATTTCGATATTGTGCACTTGTCATGTCTGGTACTTCAGGATTATAGTTTTATTCCTGTTCTTTACATGTTCCTGTACTTTACATTCAGGTACTATAGTTCATGTACTTATTTCATGTACTACTTTTCTGTACTTTCATATTCATTCCTGTATTTCATTTTCTGTACCCCTGTAGTCTGTTCATATCATGTTCATGTTTCATTACCTAGAACTGTACTTTGCTCCGCTCCTGAATAGGATATGTTGCAGGTATGCTTGTAGGACATTGTTCTACTCTATGGGCTAGAGCCCAGGATATTAGCTGAGCAGGATGAGGCTTAGCTTGAGGCTTCAGGTTTAGACTACTTAGCTTTACCTTTAGATTTTGACTTTAGAGTTCATAGCACTTTTCATTCCTGTTGATTCTGGTACATTATGATATCTGGATTTGTGGATTATGGTGATCTTTCTGGGATACGTTATAGATGCTGTGATTGTATACATTTATGATTATCTGGTTATATTTTCCTAGATTGGTACAGCTTACTTTGTTGTGTCTAACGACAAAGGCTGAGCGTGTCTGACTCGTATCTGATTATTCAGGAGCGTGTCGTGACAGGAATGTTGCATGCAGATTTGGAGGCAACAAATATTTGAATTTAAACAGACCGAACTCAGGCAGAGTTCGGAACGAACTCGGGCCGAACTCGGTTTGAATTCTGTCTAGGAATAATGTTAAATATTTGTAAAAAGTTGTTGCAGAATGGAATAGAACTTTTTGGTAGATGGAATAAGGATATATAGGCTGTATAGAAAGGTGGACTAAGATTAACCTAAGCCAGTATTACCCAGTCGATCTTACAATTTATATCCTAGACTCAATAAAGATAAAATACATAATAAATTATAAAATGACTCGAATTAGATTCCAATGAAAGTAAGCTTCAGACTGATGATTTACGTGCTTGATGATGCAGTAGTACGCTTGCTGATATTGATTTCACAAGTCCTGAAATGATTAGCAGCAGTTCGTATATTTTGTGTATTGACTTAAGTCCATGTCAATTATTAAAATCGGGTGTGACCATGGAATGGGCCAACACTCAATTTCCTTATCTCCTCATGATGTTATTTCTCTATTTCCTGTACTTACTTTCTAGCATGTCATGTATTTTATTCTATTGCGAGTTATATATTTCCTACCATGCCGTGGAACTGCTTTCAGAGTTATGTGCTTCGCTCCAATCCTGACCAGATAACCACATTTTTAGGAATTCTTAAGCCCCACATTATTGAACTACAGAATGACACTAGATGAGTCTGATCTCGATGTTGTATTCACGTGAGTTGTCTCCCAGGAGTTCTAGGCTATTGTATTTTGATTTATACTTCATTATCGAATTTGTCTTCGATACTTTTTGGTCTTGTATATTCATTTATAGATTTTGTTGTTTCAGAGTTATTGATATCTTTTCTATTTCATATCTCCTTTAGTTGTTGTGATGTGATTGGAGTACATTTGTTATAATGGATCTTCTAGATGTTGTAGATATGTATTGGATATTTGACAGAGTTCTACCGCCGATACTGCGACGTAGGCTGGACATGGTCCACGTACTCGTACCCGAATATTTAGGTGTTGGTCGTGACAATAGCCGAATTAACGTACGAAGCGGCTAGGCAGATAAGGTTTCAAGTAAACGTTTATCTTTCTTCGGAGCACTAGGTGAGAAGGGCGGATTGATTAAAGCCAGCGAAAAGGTCCTTCGGGAAGGCAAGAGACATGGTCTATCCCAGTATTTGTAAACTCATAACCATCTTCAATGTCGGAGAACCTCGGAGTGATCCTGGAAAAGTCATATGCATTTACATAGCCCAGTAATATTCCGCAAGATACAATTTGTTTAGAATTTCAAGTCTTGCCTTTGTATCGACGAAGGATACTGTCCCCAAGAGTGACATCTGACTCTAGCCCTGGGTACATTAATTTGGGGCAATAAAGGACGAGCCAACACATCAAATAATTAAATGGCAATTCTGTCCTTATAAAGTCTTTACCCTTCTCTTCGTGCATTATATTATATATAAAGTTGCACAACCCCTTCTTAATATTACACATCATAGCTGGAAGTATAGCTAATTTATGGCGAAGACCACCTTTACAGCCGAAAGGATCAAACTCCGACTCAATCTCTCAATGGCTCCAGCACCTCCAAAAACTACGCAGTTTCACAACCAGGTCATTAAATTCCCTCCCACAACTACTTTATCGAATAATGGTGTAAGGCGTTGGTAGAGGAAAGTGAAAGCTGAAGGGTTATCATCACTTCCTCTTAAATTCTTCTCCTTGAGTTCCTCCATTTGCTTTTTGATCTCATCTTCAGTTATTGTCGGAAAGACTTCAAAACCAACAAGTTTTTTATTTACTAGCCGCTGATGAATGAGATAGTTGGTCCAGTCCTTGGTATGAGGAATAGGGCCTTCAGTCCTTCAAGTCTTGTTTATCATATAACAAATATGATGATGTAACAACAGTTCTTTGTATACTGCTGCCATTTTTGGGTTACTTAGTGTAAGACCTCTGAAGTTTTGGCATATTTTATAAATATATATATATATATATATTATATATATATATATATATATATATATATATATATATATTATGAATTATATATTGGTTATTATATATTTTCCCACTTTTATTTATGATCAAAAAATGTACTCTTCCGTAGCTTTGATTTTTGGAGCACAAGAAATACCAAACTCTAGAAACTTTCTTAATACGTTTTGATCTAGACAAATTTATCTTCGATTTGGTATATCATGTCCCACTCAAATATGTCTTCTTGTATTCTATTATCTTCGCTCAACTTCGGGGTCAATTTAGGCCAAGAAGTTATCTACCGTGAGACTTGTCGTAACTTCCAACTTAAATTCCGGACTCGATATCGATCCAACCTAAATGAACAAACATATGATTTCGACTATTTTTGAGCCTACTACACACATGCCTAGGGTGTCCCATTCAATCGAGACCCCATGTGCTAATTAAATTCAAATGGCACATAAGACCTTTTGTGTAACTTTTAGAGCCTATTTCCAATTCGGGTAATTTTTATTGAGCCTAAACTTGTCCAACAAGTTGTGTGGGACTTGCTAGGGTCACCCCATGTAGAGAGACCTCATAGAATATTTATTTCAGATTTATTGGGGGTAGTTATTGGGTTAAAATCCAACAAGGAAACTCAATAAATCTTAGTTCCTAAATTTGGAAACCTTTAGATTCTTGTATCATCTCTCTTGCATTAGGACTCCAATCCTATCAAAACCCTACCCAAACTCAAACCTACCGCACATATACATCCCCTAATCGTAACCCCTACCCATCTACATATATAAGCACCTATATTGCCAACACCCTCACACAAAACCCTAAAAACTGCCCTCCCAAAATTCGGTCGAAGTGCTGCAGTTTCTTCTCCTTTTCGCTACTGTCCGCCCCATTGTCGACCACTCCAAGCCCAGCCAGCTCAGCTTTGATAATGCCAATGCACCCCCCTAACACCTCAAGGAGCCACAAGGTCAAAAACAACCTATACAAGCTGCTACAGGCCGCACAAGACCCATCTATCTTGTTGTTCTAAAGTTACAACAGGCATGTCATCTTGCAATCGTGATTTATCCACTTCTAGACATCAAAACCTAGCAAGACCAAATTCTAGGTTCCCCTATGTGTCTACTACCTTCATATAAAATTTCATGTGAAAATACTTCCTAGATTTATTCGGGGCACATGTTTTACCCAAGTGTGTCCAAATCTGGCACTGTTCATTGTAGGGTGGATTTGGACTATTTAGATTCATCATTACCATCAATATAATATATGAAAACGACCATATTTCGATTACCTACAACTTCCGTTCAATGAGTTTTTCATAATTTTGATGTTTTGATGCTTGAATAATTCGATCTTTAAAGGATAAAATTCTACCGTAAATGAACTATCAAAATTGTCATATTGTGAGCTAAAGGATATTTTTGTGTGCAACCAATGCTCATATCGATGATTCTCGACTCATGATCATAAATATTTGTTAACTTAGATAATTGATTACTATTTATTTTAGATTAGTAAAGTTATTTTGTTCATGATTAAAATTGTTTTAAATAACGTTGATTTATCATTGCGGATGTTAGTTTGATCATAAAATAGATTCTAAATAGTTTGTATGCAATATTAGTAATACAATATTTATTTTAAAATATTAATGGTTTATTTTGGAATTAATATGGAATATTTATACATATATTTTGTGGATTTTGTTATCGTAATAAGAATATTATGACTAGTATTGCTAATATATAGTAGATAACCCTACTTATTATGTATAGATAGATATGTAAATAATAGTAGTAATGTTAGAAAGATTATTAATATTAGTTGTATAAATTTCTAGGAGTTCGTGAGACCATGACTGTGGAGGTTGACGCCGGATTGATATTTTAATCCTTTGCTACAAATCCAGGCAAGATACCTTGCTACATCTCTTGTTCTATTTAAATACATGGTTTGTTGTTGTGCATAGGAATAGATGGGTTAGTGGTGTACGTCCAAGTGTTACTTGGGTGCTATCGATGGTTTCATCGATATGATAGTGAGTGTGTGACTTAGAGGTTTAGTGGACTCTCCTGATTAGCAATGAAGTTATTTCCTATGACTTCTATGACTGGACACATCTCATGACACGGTACTTTGAGTGAGTTTACTTTGTGTTGGCATGAGCCTATGTATTTGGCTAGCTACCAATACGGGCGGGTCGTGTGGTGGTTCATATATTGATTAGAGTGAGTCTGGATAGAGACTTGCATTATGACGTGGAATGCCAGAGTCACGAATGTTATTCGAATAGGACACGGGAGGGGAAGAATATTAGTATGCGTATAGGATAGACATTTGCATATCAGCCTCAGCGTGCCATGTTATAGGCTATACTAGTGGATATATCCGGCAGCGGCCACGGACTAGTATCCGGTACGGTCGGAGAAGTATACTAGTATATGTTCCAGCATTAGTTGACGCTATTGCTACTCCCTTACCTATCCATACGGCTCAAAGTCGTCTTCGACATGCATTCACATAGATGGATTAGTTTACCCAGTTTATTTCATGTATTTATTTCAGTTCATATTGTAGCTTGCTATTTTATATCTTGTTATGTCTCCTGAGGACCTGGTTATTTTTCAGATCCGGACGAGTATCTTTATCATACAGTCTACGGACCAAGCATCAAGCCCAGCTATCATGCATAAGCCACAGAGGTTGTGCCAAAGAAGTTTTCTTGATCTAAGGGTTGATAGCTGATTAGAGTCATGAATATTTTATCTTGCTAGCTATGTTCTGACTATTTTTTTATTTTAGTATTTTACTATTCCAACATTGTACTTTGTTTTTGTGGATATATATTTCTACGAGACTTGATTATTTCAAACAGATTTTGTATTTGATTATTCCAGACTTATATTTTATTTCATTCAGTCATTTATTATATATTCTCTACGTGATGTTGTTATTTTGTGGATGAGATTCTAGCGTGTTACTGTGGAGATATTAGTTTACCTGTGACTGTTGTAGTGCATAGGATTCAACGTACTACGATTAGAATAAGTCCATTGAATTGGGAATACTTATTCTAGCCGTACAGCTGGCATGCTCATGTCTTTGGTTCCGATATATTTTGGAACTGGAACGTGACATATTTTTGTGGTCGCCCATGCAAGTCAGTTTGTCATTTTGGTTACCTAAATTACCAAGATAAGTCTACAATTTAGGATTAAAGAGTCTTAGGAAATCTCATCCACTTGCTAAGTTATCGTCTTTGAATTCCAAATTTGTATTATCTCCTTTATGCATCCAGCTTGATTCCATGCTCCTTTTATATGATTTTTTTCCTTTACATCAAGATATATTTACGTAGAGGACGTATGGCTTCAAAACTGAATCGACCAACAGTACCACTTATAGCGATGGTAGGACTCCAGTGACACTAGAGAACTGACTCCAGGAGAGGTTCCGGCCAACCCGATGACTCTAGCAGGGTTCGTACCCCCAACATCGACTCATCACGAGGGCCATACCTCGCAGACCCAGACCCAGACCCAACAGGACCCGCAGCAGCCTTTCGGCCAGATAATGCAGATGCCATATAGAGCGTACCCGCAGTAGCCTTTCGGCCAGATGCTGTAGATGTCCTAGCCCGATGGCCAGGCCCAGATGTTCTAATTCTTCCAGACTATGATGCACTAGCATATGCAATAGCAGATGCAACAGACTGAAGGTATGAGGCAGATCTTGATGATGATTATAGAGAGATTGGCAGCACCAGCCCCTGCATCGGCACCTGCACCAATACCCACTCCGATATTAGGTACTATTCGTAGCTATCGACAGATGAACCTAAAGACATTTGATGGCAAGGAGATGCCAGAGGAGGTTACTGCATGGATCATCAGCACCCAGAAGCTTCTCGATGCTTCGCAACTTCACAAAGATTTATTGATGACAGTCGTTCGGATCCTGCTCGAAGGAAACACACATCACTGGTGGGAGTCAATCGAGCGAGACATCAGCAGAGGTCAGACTTGGAAGCAGTTCTTTAATTCAATGCGAAGTACTTCCCCCCTACAGTTCGAGATGCTCTCTACGATCAGTTCCTCCATCTCAAGTAGGAAAATATGACCGTAGACGAGTATGACACGGAGTTCAGTCACCTTAGTCGTTTCAATACCACCCTGATATCGAATGACTTAGAGAAGGCGAAGAGATTTCACCATGGGTTGACGAAGGAGCTTCAGCGATATACTACTGCAAGTCTAGAGTTTCGTACACCGAGGTATCAGCAGAAGCCCGTCTCCAGGAGGCTATCAACAAGGACCCATTGCTTCTGAAGCGCCCTACTCTACGATTGTTCTGGCAAAAGAAAAGTCAGGAGGACCTATCAGACGCCCATGAGGATTTTATCAGCAGAGAGCTATACCCTACCCAGCGAAGGAGCTCCCGACTTGTCATCATTGTAGCAAGAAAGGACATTTTCTGAAAGACTATCAGAAAAGGTTAGGATAATACTTGCAGTGTGGATCTGACCAGCACCGTACCATGGAGTGTCCGTAGTAGAGCGACAGACCACATCATCCAGCCTCGAGGCCGACACTACCAGCACCACCAGGACCGAGACCGCCTGCTCAGGCGACTACAACACCAGGAGGGCTATAGAGAGGACCAGCTTTACCACCACAGAAGGTCCAGTATGGGAGTGCTAGACAGCAGGCCAGAGGATAGAGAGTTGACCGGACTTATTTTATGGCACCAATTGCGGAGGAACCCGAGGGCGTGGCAATTACAAGGACTATCTTAGTAGCATCTATACCCGCCACTGCACTATTTGATTCGGGGGCCACTTTGTCTTTAATATCTAGTAGTTTTGTAGCAATGCAAAGAGTAGCTACCTCTCCCTTGCCTAAGACTTGGAAGATTCTTATGGGGGAGGTATTGTGCATGCGGTTGTAGTATATAGAAGGGAATTGATAGCACAATTTTTGGTATTTCTAATACCAAATTTCGATGTAGTATTAGGGATGGACTGGTTGAGCCAGTATCATATTGTGTTGGATTTTCATAGAGGGAGTGTTATCTTTAGACCGCCAGGTCATCCCGAGTTTAAGTTCATGCGAGGGACCATCCAGAAGGGAGTTAGGCAAGCAGTTGAAGCTTTTATGTCCATGGAGGTAGCACCATCGCCGCATATTATTGAGGAGTTCATGGATGTATTCCTGGAGGACTTGCCAGGTCTACCACCTGACAGACCGGAGAAGTTTAGTATCGAGTTTGTGCCAGAAGCAGCACCGGTTTCTTCTAATGTGTACCGGTTAGCAAAGAAGGAGTTGGACGAGATGAAGATTCAGTTAGAAGAATTGTAGACCAAAGGCTTCATTCGACCGAATGCATCACCATGGGGGTCTCCAGTACTATTTGTGTTAAAGATGGATGGATCAGTTCATATGTGCATCGACTATCGGGCATTGAACGTATTGACTATCAAGAACAAGTATCCACTACCCTGGATTGATGACTTGTTCGACCAGTTGACGGGAGCGAAGGTCTTTTCGAAGATTGACTTGAGGTCGGGATTTCATCAAGTGAAGGCGCACAGAGAAGACATTTCGAAGATGGCCTTCAAGACTCGTTATGGTCATTATGAGTTCTTAGTGATGTGTTTTGGACTGATGAATGCGCCAGCTGTGTTCATAAATTTGATAAACAAAGTGTTCCACCAAAATTTAGATCAGTTCGTAGTTGTGTTTATTGATGACATTTTGGTGTACTCGAAGAGCCATGAGGAGCACGAGTAGCATTTGAGGATTGTTTTGTAGATACTGAGGAGCGAAAGGCTCTATGGTAAATTGAGCAAATGCGAGTTTTTCTTAGATCGTGTTTCTTTCCTTGGGCATGTTGTCTCTGAAGAAGGCATTTCAGTAGATCCAGCCAAGATATTTGCAGTAGAGATGTAGCCTATTCTGACCAACGCCTCTTAGGTGAGAAGTTTTCTTGGGCTTGCCGGGTATTAGCTGAGATTTGTAGAGAACTTTACGAGGATTATGGAACCAATGAATCGGTTGACCCGCAAGGAGCAGGAGTTCATATGGAGAAGGAGTGTCAGACGACATTTGATGAGTTGAAGAAGCGTCTCACCACTGCACCCATCTTGACGATTCTATCTGGACCCGGAGGATTCGTGATCTATAGCGATGCTTTCGGGAAAGGATTGGGATGTGTATTGATGCAGCATGGGAAGGTTGTAGCTTATGCTTCCAGGCAATTGAGGATTCACGAGAAGTACTATCCTACTCACGACTTGGAGCTTGCAGCAGTGATCTTTGCATTGAAGCTTTGGAGGCACTATGTATATGGATAGAGAGAGAGTGGAGATCTTTACAGATCATAAGATTTTAAAGTATGTCTTCACTCAGAAGGACTTGAATATGAGGCAGAAAAGATGGTTGGAATTGATGAAGGATTACGAGATTGACTTACAGTACCATCCGAAAGATGCTTTGAGTAGGAGATCTATGACATTTTTCTTGACTACCCAACCATAATTATTGGAGGATCTACAGAAGTTGGAGATAGAAGTTATACTGCCAGGAGTAGATGGACAATTGACGAATCTTCAGGTGCAGTCATCATTGGTCTAGAGGATCAAGGCTGTACTACTGACAGATACGAGATTTCAAAGACTTCGATAGCGGACCGAGGCTGGTATGCAAACCGGATTACGTATTCATGAGGATGGACCTTGAGGTGTGGGGATCGCCTCTACGTTCCAAATGGAGAGATTTAGCAGGAGTTGATGACTGAGGCACACAATTTTCCATATTCCATTCATCCAGGAGGGACGAAGATGTATAGGGACTTGAAGAAGCATTATCGGTGACATAGTATGAAGCAGGCGATAGCTCGATTTGTAGCAAAGTATTTGGTGCGTCAGCAAGTTAAGGCTGAACATCAGAGATCAGCAGGGCTGCTTCAGCCATTGCCCATTCCAGAGTGGAAGTGGGAGCATATTACGATATATTTTGTGACAGGATTTCTGAGCAGTCCGAGTGGCAGAGATACAGTTTGGGTTATAGTAGATTGACTCACGAAGGCAGCCCATTTCTTGCCTTTCAAAGTGGGCCAATTTATGGAGGTGTTAGCCGAGATGTACATAAAGCAAATCGTACGGCTACACGGAGTATCAGTTAGCATTGTGTCCAATAGAGATTCGAGGTTTACTTCACATTTTTGGAGGTGCATGTAGGAGAGTCTTGATACGAGGTTGAAGTTCAGCACATCATATCATCCACAGACGGATGGACAGTCGAGCATACCATACAGACCTTGGAGGATATACTGAGAGCGTGCATACTCGACTTTGGAGGGTCATGGGAGGATCATCTTCATCTGGTGGAGTTTTTTTATAATAACAGTTATCAGGCGAGTATCCAGATGGCGCCATTCGAAGCTTTATATGGTAGAAAGTGTCGTTCTCCAGTGTGTTGGAGTGATGTTGGTGAGCAATAGAAATTGGGATCAGAGTTAGTGGTTCGTACGATGGAGAAGATGAAAAAAATTCAAGGACATTTGCGAGTAGCACAAGATCGACAGAAGCATTGGGTAGACAGTCATCGACGACCATTGGAGTTTTAGCCGAAAGATCATGTATTTCTGAAGATTTCTTCTACTAGAGGGACTATTAGATTTAGAGGGAGAGAAAAACTTAGTCCAAGGAACATCGGACCGTTCGACGTGTTAAAGGCAGTTGGAGAAGTCGCGTACATACTTGCGTTGCCATAGACCTTGGAGGGCGTTCATGATGTGTTCTATGTATCTCAGCTGAGTAGGTACGTATCAGATCCTAGTCACATTCTGGACCATTCCGAGATTACTCTGGGGCCGAGCCTGTCCTACGAAGAGTAGCCCGTGGAGATTTTGAACCGTCGAGAGAAAGTCTTGCGGTGACAGACAATTCCTTTAGTTCGTGTCGCATGGAGGCATCATGCACCATGCGAGTCGACTTAGGAGCGCGAGGATGCGGTTAGAGAGCGTTTTCCTCGTCTCTTTATGGGATTATGTATGTTTTCTTTAATTAGTTACTATTGATTGCTTTATATTAGTGTGTGTTTAATTTCGAGGACGAAATTTTTTAGGGATGAGAGGTTGTAAGACCGCTGAATTTTTGGCATATTTTGTAAATAATTTATAAATATTATTTGAATTATGTATTGGTTATTATATATTTTTCCACTTTTATTTATGATCATAAAATGTACTCTTCTGTAGCTTTAATTTTTGGAGCATACGAATTACCAAACTCTAGAAACTTCCTTCATGCATTTTGATCTAGACAAATTTATCTTTGATTTGGTATATCATGTTCCATTCAAATATGTATTCTTGTATTCTATTTGCTTCAACAACTTCGGGGTCAATTTTGGCCAAGAAGTTATCTACCGTGAGACTTGTCGTAACTTCCAACTGAAATTTCGGACTCGATGTCGATCTAACCTAAACTAACCAACATGTGGTTTCAACTATCTTTGAGCCTACTACACACATGCCTTGGGTGTCCCACTCAATCGAGACCCCATGTGCTAATTAAATTCAAATGGCACATAAGATCTTTTGTGTGACTTTTTAGAAGCTATTTCCAATTCGGGTAAATTATTGAGCCTAAACTTGTCCAACAAGTTGTGTGGGACTTGTTAGGGTCATCCCCATGTAGAGAGGCCTCATAGAATATTTATTTAAGATTTATTGGAGTATTTACTTATTGGGTTAAACTCCAAAAAGGAAACTCAATAAATCTTAGTTCCTATATTTGGAAACCTTTAGATTCTTGTATCAATCTCTCTTGCATTAGGACTCCAAATCCTATCAAAACTCGACCCAAACTCAACCCTACCCGCACCTATACAGCCCCTAACCAAAATCCCTACCCATCTACATATATAAATACCTATATTGCCAACCACCCCTCACACAAATCCCTGAAAACTGCCCTCCCAAAATTCTGCCGAACTACTGTAGTTTCTTCTCCTTTTTGCTGTTGTCCGCACCATTACCGGCCACTCTAAGCCCGGCCACCTCAAACGATGTTGCCAAGGACCCCCTATCACCCTAAGGATCCACAAGGTCAAAAACAGCCTATACAAGCTGCTACAGGTCGTACAAGACCCATCTACCTTGCCGTCCGAAAGTTACAACAGGTATGTCATCTTGTGATTGCGATTTCTCAACTTCTAGACATCGAAACCTTGCCGGACCAAAAATTCTAGGTTCCCCTATGTGTCTACTACCTTCATATGAATTTCATGTGAAAATTCTTCCTAGATTGGTTGGGGCACATGTTTAACCCAAGTGTGTCCAGATCTGGCACTGTTCATTGCGGGTGTATTTGGACTGTTTAGATTCATCATTACCATCAATATCATATATGAAAACGACCATATTTCAATTACCTACTACTTTTGTTCAATGAGTTTTTCATAATTTTACTATTTTAATGCTCGAATAATTCGATCTTTGAAGGATAAAATTCTGCCGTAAACGAACTATCAAAATTGTCATCTTGTGAGCCCAAAAATATTTTTGTTTGCAACCAATGCTCCATATCACTGATTCTCGACTCATGATCATGAATATTTGTTAATTTAGATAATTGATTACTTTTTATTTCAGATTAGTAAAGTTATTTTATTTATGATTAAAATCGTTCTAAATAACGTTGATTTATCATTATGGATGTTAGTTTGATCATAAAATATATTCTAAATAATTTCTAAATAGTTTGCATGCAATATTAGTAGTATAATATTTATTTCCAGAATACTAATGATTTATTTTGGAATTAATATGGAATATTTATACATATATTTTGTGGATTTTGTTAGTCCTAATAAGAATATTATGAATAGTATTGCTAATATATAGTAGATAACCCTACTTATTATGTATAGATAGATATGTAAATAATAGTAATAATGTTAGAAAGATTTTTAATATTAGTTATATAATTTCTAGGTGTTCGTGAGATCACGACTGTGGAGGTTGACGCCGGATCGATACTTTATTCCTTTGCTGCAAATCCATGCAAGATACCTTGCTACCTCTCTTGTTCTATTTAAGTACATGGTTTGTTGTTGTGCATAGGAATAGATGGGTTAGTGGTGTGCGTCCAAGTGTGACTTGGGTCCTATCTATGGTTTCATCGATATAATAGTGTGTGTGACTTAGAGGTTTAAAGGACTCTCCCGATTAACAATGACGTTATTTCCTATGACTTTTATGACTGGACACATCTCATGACATGATACTTTGAGTGAGTTTACATTGTATTGGCATGAGCCTACGTATTTGGCTAGCTACCAATACGGACGGGTCGTGTAGCGGTTCATATATTGATTATTGTGAGTCTAGATAGAGACTTGTATTATGATGTGGAATGCCAGAGTCATGGATGTGATTCGAAAAAGACACGAGTGGAAAAGAATATTAGTAGGCGTATGGAACAAATACTTGCATATCAGCCTCAACGTGCCATGTTATAGGCTATACTAGTAGATATATCCGGCAGCGGCCACAGACTAGTATCCGGTACGGTGAAGTATGCTAGTATATGTTCCAGCATTAGTTGACGCTAATGCTACTCCCTTACCTACCCATACGGCCCAAATTCGTCTTCGACATGCATTCATATAGATGGATTAGTTTATCCAGTTTATTTCATGTATTTAATTCAGGTCATATTGTAGCTTTCTATTTTGTATCTTGTTATGTCCCCTGAGGACCTGGTTATTTCCCAGATCCAGACGAGTATCTTTATCCTACAGTCTACGGACCAGGCATCGAGCCCGGCTATCTTGCAGAAGACAGAGATTGTGCCATAGGATTTTCCCTGATCCAGGGGTTAGTAGCTGATTAAAGTCATGGACATTTTATCTAGCTAGCTATGTCCTGACTATTTTTTATTTTAGTATTTTACTATTCCAGCATTGTACTTTGTTTCTGTAGATATATATTTCCACCAGACTTGATTATCTCAAACAGATTTTGTATTTGATTATTCCATACTTATATTTTATTTTAGTCAGACATTTATTATATTTTTCTGTGTTGATGTTGTTGTTCTGTGGATAGATTCTAGCGTGTTGTTGTGGAGATATTAGTTTACTTGTGACTGTTGTACTATAGACATAGGATTTAGCATACTATGATTAGAATAAGTCTATTCAATTGAGAATACTTATTCTAGCCATACATCTGGCATGCTAATGTCTTTGGTTTCGATATATTTTGGAACTGAGGCATGACACTTAGCTCATATCAGCAAGCTCATCATTCGTTGGAGTGTATTCTTCATAGGGTTCAGTGCCCCAGGAAAGTTTGAGATTTCATACATCTCGTGTAAGGCCATATTTCACCAACAGATGCGAAATAATGTACCAGTGTTCTGATTGTACATCTCTGTAAAGGAGATGAACAAGTGGCCATTCATCTTCAAACCATAACAAGTACCTCTGATGGCATAATATACACTACGTACATTCCTTCAAGATATTTTCATATTTTTGTGAAATCCACTCCGATCAGTCATTCCAAGACTTGGCGTCATGAGTCCAGTTGAGCAACCTCAAAGTGCCAGTGGGGTAGGATTTGTTCTTGGAAAGTAATTTGTTGACAAATGTGTCAGCTGCAAAAATCGGGACATCAGGTCCTATATCACCTTTAAGACCTCCAGGCAACAACCCTAAGTGGGTGTAAGACACAGATCTATTACGACATTCAAAGGAGTCCTTTCCTGAATTATTGTATATGTGCACTTGTAAGCCCGCTTCTCAATTTTTATTTTTAATTTAAAGATTTTCATAGATAGAAAATGTTTTTACTTTATTTTAAATTCTATAAAAGATATTTGTATTGACGAAGGGATGTGTCAAACTATTTTTAAATTTGATTTTGTTTTATAAAAAGATATACTTTTAAACTTATTAATTTTTTTTTTATCAATTATCTTTAAATTTATATTTATAAAAAATAAAATATATTTTTAAATATTTTTGAATTTAGATGTGGTCAATTTTAAATTAGAATTGTATTTATTCTTAATTTATTGATTATTGTTTATTATTATTTTAGAAGATATTTGTATTTATTTTAAATATACATTTAGGAATATTTGAATTATTTTTATCAATATTTTTGATATTTGATTTTATGAAATCTATTTTAAAGATTTATAAAATATTAGATTATTTTAAAGTAATATTATTGTGATTAATTATGGATTGGGATTGGGTCAAATCTAATTTAATTTATGGAATGATTTAATTCATTGAATCTAATCATTCATTATTTAGGAAATCTTTCGTCTCCTATATAAAGGGAAGTCTCCCTTTCCTATTTTTTTCACAAACCCAATTATTATTATCATTAATTCTGGATTGAGATTTGATCCATATAGTTTTGAGATTGATTTGATTTGAATTAATGGAAAGATTTATTTATTAGATTTTTGATCTTTCAAAATTAGGAAATTGAGTCAATCTCCATCTATTTAAGGAGTCCTTATTCTTCTTCCAAAACCAAAACCCTTCCAATCTAATCCTAATTGAACGACTATCCATTATATATAACTATTGAACCTATGTCATGTCCCATATTTTTTTTTTCCAAAATTCCTCTTTTTTCCTCTAAAATAGTCCAAAATTCGTCATAAATTCAGCATCGTTTTTTTGAAGCTATAGCAACTTCTCGAGGCTGTTGCGACCAACTCCAGTCTCCGTTTCACCTCCAATTTTTTATTAGAACCGTATTGAGGTTAGCTTTCCAAATCTATAATTTGTTTTCTGAAATTTGATGTATGAATTTCTAGAAAATTATTTGAGTGTCAGTTGTCCAAAAATTGACGCGTCGTACTGTTTTCAAGATTTCGGGAGATCCCGAACTTCGTTTTGTGATCCATTTGAACTTTTGTAAATATGACACTATGATCTACAATATGTACTTTTTCTAAAATTCAAGAATTCATCTAGTGTTTTTATTTTATTTGTAGAAGTTATATTTGGTCAACGATTCATCGATTTGGTCATGGTTAGCCATAATGGCGATAATTTTGACTAAATCATGATTTTGCAGTATGGTCAATTCCAATGCACTCGTGGTACTGAAATATACAAGGTTGCATACTCAAACTTTTGAGTTCATAACGCTTGACTAGTTAGTCAACGATATGCATCGATTTACGTGCCACGGGTCCCGAATTTGGAACCATAACCTTCATTGGCCAAAAATTTACGTTTAATTTTTATTTCAGGTTTTAGTAGATTAAAATAAGATTTTAGATGATTTATTCCAAATAAAAATAGAATTAATTATGTTAAACTATTAGCCACTTTCTAGGATTTTTAGAGTGAGAATTATAGATCTAACTTGTGGTTGTTTATGTGACGGGGTAGATCGGGCTATGACGTCTTGAGTTTGTGACTTCATCTTCTATCGGAGCAGACAAATATTGCTATGACCTATGTTTCCTTTATTTTGTACTGTATATATCTTCATATCGTCTTCTCACTACTACTTCCTTATAATTCATGTTGTCATTGTTCATGATTACTTTTGTGCACGAGAGTTATAATCGTTA
>JANAVB010007325.1:0-44639 GCA_029216955.1 Iris pallida
GACCTCGATGATTGGACAAAACATGACCTCACGATCATCGCACCCCCACCAGGCGACCACCAGGCAAGATACCTTGCCATAATTTACTGTTTAAGTATGTATTTTAATTATTTGCATATCATTGTCATTTATTTCTAGTTGTACCATTATTCCTTATTTACTGCCTGTTCAATGATAGTAGCATTACTTTGCTTATTATCCTTTGATTGCATATGGACTTAGAGTTAAGGGACTATCGTTTGTAGTGTATCGCGTATACCTCGACACAGTTGGACCATGAGTATGTGTGAGATGAGTAGCATGTAGAGGTTCTTGCGTGTTGGCTGATCACCCATGCGCATGCGTTAGGGCTAACTGTTAATAGAGGCGTATTAGGAGGCTTAGCAGTTAGTAGAGGTACATGATCGCGGATGCGATTGTCAGGTACATTGGGTGGGGAGAACAATACCTGACGTATGGCTTCTTTGCACTTCCGCTTACCTGTGCGCTCCTCCGGAGACGCAGGCTCTAGGTGCCCTCTGACGTTTTTCAGAGCGTTATGGACGTAGACCCTTGCACATGATGCCCTCTAGCGATCTTCGGACGTTACAGATGTAGGCCCCTGGTGCCCTATATGGGGACTATGCCGATCTCATTTACAGCCAAGGCTCATGCGTTGAAAGGATTGTTTCTCAACTGCATGTTCACTTTAGTACGGTTAGGTTACCTTATTAATGTCATGTCACTTACTTTTATTTCTGGTATATTTTATATTCAGTATTTATATGGCATTTTGTTTATTGTATCTTGTTACGTCCCTCTGAGGACCTGGTGAATTCCAGGTATGTGTTTATGGTTTTCGCAGGTGCTCTCTCCATGGCCATGTTTTCCTCTCTTCTTCCGAGGTGATTACACTTGGATCGTCTTCGCATCGCTCGACAAAATTTTATTATCATGTATTTCACTCTTTTTAGTTGGTAGTGGATTTGTCTCCGCATAATGATTGTATATATGACAATTCATGAGTTGATTTATAAATTCTTTCTTCTTATTTATGTAGATTAGTATCATGGTTTACTGCATTTTATAGCTTATGTATACATACGGGAGTTCCATATATTGGAGTATACTTCGTATGTATGCAGCTGGCATGACAACGTACTTAGTCCTAGTATTTTGGGACTGGGGCTCACAATTTCTCATCATATTTTCACTTCTATTTCCTCCAAACTACAGCTACTTCATCCAGTGAATTTTTAAAATCTTGTTTTTCGGCAGTCTCTCGTATCTTCATCCTGGTGTTCAACGATTATTCATAATTCCTTAATCCATCTAGATTACTAATTTCATGACAAATTCATGGCAAATCCTATTTGGTTATTGTTGAAGTCAAAAACTGTATGATACGCATCCATAAATATATCTCCAAGAATCCTACATCAAGCAGACTTTTGACATAGCTTTTTTTATATGCATATAGATAATTTTATTCTTATAAAAAAATTCAGAACTGCTCATTAATGAATTACCAAGCATTATTTTGATTAGTTTAAAAGCTGCTACTTAAAACCATAAAAATCGAACCTCTTGTAATCGTTCTTGACCGGTACTCTAAAAATATCTCATAACCGCTACTCCAATAATTGCCAAGCATACCCTAGGCCTCGTTTGGTTTACATAAAGGAAAGGAAAAGAACATTTGAATATATTTTCTGAACTTTTTTTCCTGAAAACAGTTTTATGAAAGTAAATTATAAAGTTATTTTTTCTAAGATAGAGATTCTGAGTTTGCGTTTGGTTAATTTCATTTGAAAAATGATTTTCTGAAAAAAAATAAAAGTTATGTTTGGTAAAATATTTTTAGAAAATAATTTCTTTATAGTTGTTCATGTCCAACTGTGTCCCTCCCAAGCGTGTCCAACTGTGTCCCTCCTGGATCCGAACATCTCTGATAATCCTACCATCGTCGGCTTCCGCTGGAGCCACGCCCTATCGTGCGAGTCGACGTGGTCCTTCCTCTTCGACCGAGGTTGTCGTTCCAAAATCCTAACCCTAAGCTGGCAGTCGAGGCCCCAAAACTCGGTCCCTAACACAAAGTAAGTGGTCATCATTTTCGAAGGTTGAGGTCGTCGTCCCTAGTCGACTTCATCGATGAGGACAAGGCGACAGTCGTTTACGAAGGTCAAGGTCATCGTCCCGTTGCTGGTTGTCATCTCCGGTCGAGGTCGCCAATGAGGATGAGGTGGTCATCGTCTCCAGTCGACTTCGTCGACGGCGGTCGTCGTTTTCGAAGGTCGAGGTCGTCATCTTGTTGCTGGTTGTCGTCTCCGGTCGTGGTCGTCGTCCCGTTGCTGGTTGTCGTCTCCGGTCGAGGTCGTCGACGAGGACGAGGTGGTCGTCATCCCCAGTCGACTTCGTCGACGAAGCGGTCATCGTTTTCGAAGGTCATTGATGAAGGAGGAGGCAAACTTGAACCGCCGTCGTCTCAGGAGGAGGCAATGGATGCAGAGGCTTGTGTAACACCCACTTGAACCGCTGTCGTCTTGGTAATTTTTAATTCTTTTAAATTATTTTAATGGGTGATTTGTGATTTTGGTATTTTGCTAGTGAAACCCTAGATACTACTTGACCTAGAGACTAATCATGACCGTGGGAACCTAACCATGTGATTAGTTCATCTAGAGTTCGTTCATTTGTTTGAGTTTTTCCCTTTCGAAATGTCAACTGAACATGTATAATTAGAACTGAGTTTTCATTTTGGTTTAAATGTTAAGTTGATGCTTAATTAGATGTAAATTACTGCAATTTATAGCTGAGATGTGAAGCATATGAATGTATGGGGTTTTGTTTTGAGTTTATGTTAACTGAAATGTGGGTTTTGACTGAGAACAAAGTTCCTATTAAACCTGAGAACAAATGTTACTGTAAACTGAGTTGAACTTTAATGAGATGTTTGTATAGACCTGAGAATGTGTACCCTGTTAAACCTATTCATCACGAACCTGAGAATACAATTGTGTAAACCTGAGAACCCAGTTTGAATAACCTAAGTTGTTTGTTTCTTGATTGGGAGTTTGACTTGAGCTTTAACCTGAGATTTAAAGAAGAAAAATCTGAGTATTATGCATGTCCACTCTTGACTCTCACACACCCTACTGTCTTCATGATACACACACCCACATGTTGTTGTCCAATTTTGATGTACACCCCACTTTACCTGCTGCCCATTCCTGATGAACCCCCTTCACTCTTTCACACACATTGACACCTATATATGTACACTTGACACACATGCACCTCATACGTATTGACACTATGCTCACTAGCACAGTTGACACATATACAAGTTCACATTGCCACTCTATGTTGACACTCTATTGCCATGTATACTATACTCTATTTCACCCTCACATTGACACTATATACACTACACTACACACTACCTACATGCTTGACACCATGTTACACTCTAGCTTGACACTAAACACATTTATATGCTCACATTGGCACCCTATCTCACTCACCCTATATATATGTATATATGACATATGAATGTAGATAATGTGAACACATGTTAATATGAATGTATATAATGTGATGAGAATGATATGCATATATATAATATATATATATATATATATATATATATATATATATTATATATATATTGCTAACTGTGTTATGGACAATAGCCTATATATGTGTATACATATAGTATATGCCTTTGTGTGTGCCATTTGGTTTTATGTTGGTGATTATGTTTAATTGCTAGTATAGGCTTGGTTAGGCCTAGAATGACTTGTTAAACAAGAATTAGACCTAGAATAGTTTGGTTGACCTAGTTTGACTTTATAAGTTGACCATAGTTGACCAAGAGTTGACTTTAGTCTAGAATGACCTAGAAATCATATAGAATGCATTGTAATGTTCAATATTACCTTTCTGGACATGTTGTGATCTGCGTTGCTATAAATAGGACTCATCTACTCTGTCTGGACATCTATACTCATCAGATACTTAGGATATCAGGCGAGTACATTCTCTGAACATTTCATACTTGTTAGGATTTATATTCTTGCTCTAGATTACTTTACTTGATGCTGTCACATTGTTAACATGGATTGGTACTATATGGATCCTTACATTAAGATATTCCCCCTCAGGAGCATCGGGTACATCATGTCATGTGCATTTCACTTTTATCATGTACTCCTGTGCTTTTACTATTCATGTATACTCTTGTGATTCATTTACTCTCATGTTCACAGAGCCCTCATATAACTTTATGTGCACCCATTTATGGGCCCTCATGTGAAATATTGTACAATAACATAACTTGTCTGGATTCTGTATTGATTGGGGTACGGGGGAGTAGAAGCAGTCATATGAACAATTCCAAAGTAGTATAATCATGTGCAAACTCTTTAGTGTAATCATATGCAAATTCAAGATGTTCATGTTTGCAAAGAACAAAAATTTTTTACAAACTAAGAAAAAGGAGTACAGGAGTACAATTGATTTTTGGAAAAGTACAACTATAGGAATCTGATCAGAAGACGATCACTTTATCCCTTGGACGATGTGATATCGAAGACACGAGCCTCTGGAGAATGTAACAGTACTTTAGCAGGAGATTATGATCACTCTTCATGCTTTGAGATTGATTTGAAACTCTATTTATAGAGTTCTTGAAATAACTGTTTAGCAGTTATTCTGGGTTGCACGCACTTCAGGTTGCGCGCCTCCTGTTTACTTGCGCTAACAGTTGCACTAACTGTTGTGGACGTGTGGCATCATTTGATTGAGATACGCGTGGTTGTAAGCAGTATAGTGGGCACGTTCTGCGAAGTTAATGGCTTGTGCGCCACGTCACTCTGTTCTAAACATTTGATCACCTTGTGCGTGCTTTATCAGGTTGTGCATGGACACAACGTAACAACCTGTACGAGCGGTTTGCACCAACTACTATAGATGCGTGGCATCGTTTGATTGAGATGCACATGGTCGTGGGCAGTATAGTAGACACGTTCTGCAAAGTTGATGGCTTGCGTGCCACGTCACCCTGTTTAAAATAAAAGTTGATCAAGTGGCGCCAATTTGTCAGGCTGCACATAGGCACCTTTGACTAGGTCTATGATGTACTGATTAATCCTTGCGCCATACAGTGACTTGCGCGAACCAGCTGTCAGCATTAATTACATGCTGACAAAATCTTCTCGAGTGCCGCGTTGCACGAGATTCTAATAGATTTTCTTAATCTTCGTGCTGTCAGTTGTCAGATAATGATGATGCCATTACAGCTTCTCGAGGAAGTGCGCCACGTGGCTCTCGCACAACCTGACTCCAGTGCCACCTGATATTTGGCGCAACCTGATGCTGTACAACTTGATTGTTTTGGCACAATACAATATTTTGGCGTCATCTGATGATTGAACACTTTAATGGGTGGTGCATCTTAATTTTTAGGCTCTACAAGACCCCCTTTAAAGTTTTCGAAACTTGAAAAATACTTCAAAGTTTTGAAATATATGCTAGTTTTGTTTGGATTGCGCCAAACTCAACCGACTCCACTTTTTGAGCGCAAATTGTGCGATCAACTTTTGAAGCTATAAATATCCATATATTTCAGACTCTTCAATTTTTTACTGAAGTTCAATTTCTCAAAAACCCTATCTTTCCTTCTTCTTCCCAAGCTTTGACTAGCATCAAATGGCGCCCAAGAGATCTATTGCCGAGAAGGAAAAGAGTGTTGCCGAGCCTTCTTCTCGCATTCCATCTACACACGTGCCTCAGCATGCTCCCCCTTCATCACGACAAGAGACTGCCAATCCGGCCATAGAAGGTGAATATTTTGACAACAAACATCGACCAACCCCTTTTTAGGGTTTGGTTTGATTTTGTCAATATGCACGCCTATTCTTTCTAGAATTAGGCGTGTTTTCTGACTTGCACCCCTCTTCTTAGGGTTTGATTGCTGTCCAGACAGTGTTGTGCGCCGTTTTGAGAGTTGTACTTTCTGATTGTATAATCAGTTTAGCGTAACTTGAGATGCTGTGCCACACAGATGTTTGTTTCGACAAAAATGTCGTACAACATAAGAGTCGTGCAACCCGATATGTCGCACAACATAGATGTGGCACAATACAAAATGTCGCACAATATGAGTGTTGCGCAACCTGTGATATCATATGTTATGTTTCGTTGAACCAGACATTAACCCATGTTTGCTTGTTTTCATATAGTTAATCTCAGAGAAGACCCAAATGCTGAAATCTATGCTTCGGCCTTCAACGTATCGGAGTACCGAGGGACTTATCCCACGTACAATATCCTCAATATGATCTTCCTGAGTCCCGAAGATCTATGCTCGCATCTCAAGATAATTCCACTTTATTATGATTAATGAACGGCGAACCTTTGGAAAGTCTGGACACATAAAAAACCAGCTTTCTTATTTGGAGAGGCGATCAAGAAGGCATCCCAGCCCAAAGCGAAAAGAGAAGACAGATTTTATCAATGTGATAGAATCATGTACCTCCCAGAAATGCCGAGACACTTGTCTTTGTCTCGATATGCATTTTCTAGTTATCCTCGCCGCATGGCATGGGACTTGACCCCGATTCAACAGGCCAAAGTCGGAAGGATATGCTATAGATTGGGCCCATAGAACAAGGATTTGTTCTACATCACTTCGGAGAGATACAGCTCCCATCTGAGAGGTTTGAGACCAAGATGCATACCTCCTGAAGATTCATCAATGTTGCTTCCCGTCTGAGTACCTATTTTTGCGAACATGTTTGCGAAGGCTGAAGGAAGATACCCATATCAGACTATGCGCTTAACGGGTGTGAAACCCAGTTTTTGGTTTTGTAATTTATTATTATTAATGTTATATATTATTACTATTATATTATTATATTATTATTATTATTTAGTCGGATTTAGGAAAAATATTATTTTTAAAATTATCGTTGGTTTTTTATTGCGGTCCTGCCCCGATCCCGAGTCCGGACTCCGAGCCGTTCGAACCCGAACCTAATCCCGATCCGAACCAATTCTTTTTATTTTTCCAGGTTATATATATTTATTATTAGTTCTAATAAAAAAAAATACTTTTAAACCCACCCGACCTGGTCCCCATGACCAGGCCATTCACGTACCCTACCCATTCTTTTGGATCCCACAAACTACTCTCACTCCACAACTCCTCTCCACCTTTCTCTCCCCACTCCCCCATTTACACCAACACCAGCACCCTCACTTCACCCCACATTTAATCTCCCCTCCCTAAGTAATCCCACCACCACCAATTTCTATTTCCTCGCTCTCCCTCTCACCCATTCACTCTCTCCATCGAGCAACTCCCGAACCCCCACTCCGCCGGGCTCCCCGCCGAACCCGCGCCCAGCCCGCGGCCGCCGCCTCCGCCGACGTCCGACCCGTCGACCTCCGATGGCAGCTCCGTCCGGCCCCGATCCCCGGACCCGCGTGCCCCTGGGCTGCCCTAGCTCCGGCGCGCCCGCCCCGACGATCTCTCCGCCCCTAGCCGGCGACCCCGCTCGGTGCCTCCCCGCACGAGCTCCCGAGCCCCACGCGCCCCTGGCCGCCCACCTCCGGCACTGTTTCCCCGCCGGCCTCCCCCTCTCGGCCCTGTCCAGCGCCCACAACGCTCCTCCCCGCTCCTCTCCGCTGTTAGCAGTGTGCCCCGCGCCGGATCTCGACCCCGATCTCCCGTTCCGTAGCTGTCCTTTGCTGTCCGCGTATTCGGACTTTTCCGATTCTGCGGGAACTGGGTTTTCTTCCAAAATTTTCATCTGAGAGCTCTAGCCGAGCAACCCAAGGTATAATTCCGGTCCCGTTCCATTTATTCGGTAGTCGATGATGATAATGGTCCCCGATTCCCTCCCGGGAATTCGGTTTTAGGTCGACGTAGTGATTTTGTATTTTTCGGAGACGTTTCTGTGATGTTCTGTGTTTATTTCAGATTTTTCCGAAATATGTTTTCTGGGTTTTGGGTGATGTGGTTTCCGATCTCATTTTGGGATTTTTCGATTATAATTTCGGGTTTCCGATTAAGCTTCGGGAATTATTCTGTGAATTTAATTTTGTGTAAAAATGGTTTGGAAGTTAATTTCTGGGTGTTCCCTGGTTTGGGACTTTTATTATGGGTGTTTCGGCGCATTTTCCCAGTTTTGGATTATCCCGAAAATAGAGAAAATGCTACCCAAATTTTTATAAATTTTAGAAATGAATTTCAAATTGGTTTTCGGAAATTATTTATGGATTTTTGGGCGACGACCATACCGGTCCGTGGGCCCTAGCGAAATGCTAACGAAATCGGTTTTACCCGGACATTGAGGCATTAGCAATAAATAGTGACGATTGGACCAAGTTTGAGACTCCTAAGATTTTATTTATTTTATTTTTAGTTTTGTTTTCGATATTTAAAATACGGGATATTAGTCAGAGCTAACTAATTTTCTCTTATTTTAATTTATGTAAAGTTTGTAAGGGCATAAGCCCAGATTCCTATTCTGTCAGCTGTGCCCCTGAATTGCGTAGTCAAGATTTTTCATTTATTTTCTTGGTTGATTTTTCCTTTATTTTCTGGTTGGTTTATCTTCTTCGTAATTAGGCGCTTCATAACAAAATGGCTATTAAATATTTTGTATAAATTAATAAGGATTTCTCATAATAAAATAACTTGATTAAAATATTGATAATTAACAAAACCCACGTTTTATCATTGAAAGAAAATGTAGTTTTATATGTATAATATTAAAAATACAAAGTTTTACGAATTAACCGATAACGACGATTTTTCCATGAAAAACCAGAAACTGGCTATCCAACTAAATGAGAACCAACGTAGCACGCGTCGTAAACCGTTAGCAGTAGATTAATAATCAAACTCAAAATCTGACTAGGCCCTGCTACTAGAAATTGCAACTAGCACACCTAGCTTGGTTTCACAATGGTTCTAAGTCAAGTTCTCCAACTGTAGGATCTCGGAGACGAACCTAGCATCTTCCCGGAACCAACACCGTTTCCAGTCATAAACAAAGGCAAGTACATTTTGTGTTAGTTTACAATTATTTAATAATCATTTTATTGCAAGTTTAAACCACGATGCAACACGAAACTCTCTCTGAGAGCATTGCCTGATTGACTGTTGGGTACTGGGAGAGTAGTGTAATGAGTAAGACCACATCTAAAGTAGTATTATAACTGTATTAGCTTACCCCTCATACACACGGGGATAAGCCATATCATTCGCTGTACAACCCAATCCGGTCATATTCATTGCCTATTCATATCACAATATTTTAACTGCTGGAGAACTGTTTATTTCAAATTATTTAAAAGTGCATAACTCTATTATTATTTTAATTGTTGGATTATCATGAATTGTACTTTGCTCCCTCCTGACTGGAGATAATATTTTTAGGGGATTTTGAGGATGCTGAGCTGTTATACAACAGCTATTATGACCCGGTTCTGTACCCTGTGGTGTTGCCAGAGTCCCCTTTGGAGGACGCAGGACCTGAGGCCGACGAGCCAAACGCTTAGCTAGATATTTTTTCTGTTTCTAGTTTTGTTGTTTTGAAATTTGTTAGTTTGAATTCAGCATTCATTTCAGTTCTTTTACTTTCCAGTTGTATTTATTCAAGTGTTGAATAAAGTTTTTTAATTCCCGAATATTCAGTTGTGACAAATGTATAGATGTTGTTGTGATTACCTGCTAATGGAACAGCTTACTGCCGCCGTCTCAACAATGGTACAGGCTGGGCATGATCCGGTTCGACCCAATTATTTGGGATCGGGTCGTGACATATTTTTAGTGGTAGCCCATACAGGTCAGAACAACAACTTAGGAAAACATACCTAGAAACAATTAGAACACTATAACATCAATTTGTCATGACATAGGACTGAAATATATATTATAAGTAAATATTTTTGTTTGCTATAGACTGGTAGGCTACCTTGCTTGTGTTTGCAACCAAAACCTTCCAGAGTACGGTCAAAGGAAAGACCACTCGTTCCGGCCCAGCTAGCGAAGAGGTCCATCATCGGTCATACTTGGACCCATACCCATCACTGAGGCTTGTAATTGTCCCATAACTATTTCAGGCCACAAATTCTTAACACCCTTACTTGTGATGCCCTTGCCCAACTATGATGTAGTCCTAGGGATGGACTGGTTAAGTGAGCAGCATGCATTGTTAGATTGTCATAGAGGATGTGTAATCTTCAGCCCACCAAGAGAACCGGAGTTTGAAATCTCTCGAGCTCCGGAAGACATGAAGAGTGTTACCTACTCCTCTATCACCGAAGAACCCGGGCCTCCTCACCCTATCATAGCGGAATTCATGGACGTCTTTCCAGATAGTCTTCCAGGATTACCGCCAGATCGAGGTGTAAAATTCACCATCGATCTAGTACCCGGCTCTTCCCCTATTTCTCGGGGATGCTACAGAGTCAATCCTAGGGAGGCTAAGGAGATGAAGGACCAGATTGACGAACTGAAGGCACAAGGATTTATCAGAGACGGGGCTTCATCCTGGGGAGCACCAGTTTTGTTCGTGCCCAAGAAAGATGGAACCGTACGGATGTGCATTGATTACCGGACGCTGAACAACATTACCATCAAGAACAAGTACCCTCTGCCCTGGATCGACGACCTGTTTGATCAACTAAGTGGAGCCAAGGTATTTTCGAAGATAGATCTCTGATCAGGCTACCACCAAATCAAGGTCAGGAAGGAGGATATCCCGAAAACGACATTCAACACCAAGTATGGACAATTTGAATTCTTGGTCATACCGTTTGGACTGGCGAATGCTCCTGCGGTATTCATGAACCTCATGAACCAGGTCTTCCATGAATACCTAGATCAGTTTGTTGTTGTCTTCATCGATGACATACTGATCTACTCGAAGACTGAAGAAGAGCATGAAGAGCACCTGAGGATAGTTCTGAGAACCTTGAGGAAGGAGAAGCTCTATGGTAAGCTATCTAAATACGAATTCTTTTTAGATAAAGTGGAATTTCTGGGCCATATTGTCACAGGAAAAAGAATTTCGGTGGATCCAAAGAAGATAGTTGCTATTGAGAAGTGGACTGCACCAAGTTTGGTTGCAGAAATCAGAAGCTTTTTGGGTTTAGTTGGCTACTACCGGAAGTTTTTGAAGGATTTCTCTAGGATTGCTGAACCAATGACGAAGCTTACCAGGAAGAACGAAGAATTCATTTGGTCTGAAGCTTGCCAGTCAGCTTTTGAGGAACTGAACGGCGCCGATACTTGCGCTACCCGCAGGTACCGGCAGTTTCTCAATTTATAGTGATGCTTCCGGTAAGGGATTGGGCTGCATTATTCAACAACACAGAAAAGTAATTGCTTACGCATCTAGGCAATTACGGACTCATGAGAAGAACTATCCCACACTCGATTTGGAGCTTGCAGCAGTGATATTTGCATTGAGGCTATGGAAGCATTACCTTTATGGAGAGAGAGTGGAAATATTTACAGACCACAAAAGTCTTAAATATGTTTTCACTCAGAAGGAGCTGAACATGCGACAGAGACGATGGCTGGAGCTGATGAAGGATTTCGACATCAACCTGCAGTATCATCCGGGTAAGGCTAATGTTGTTGCAGATGCACTTAGTCGATACCCGATGGCAAGGTTCTTGACCAAGGAGCGTCATTTGCTGGAGGACATGGAAAAGCTTGGACTGGAAATTGTACTGCCTGAAGAAAAAATGAAAAAAACTGGAAAGAGAAGCCATTATACCAGGAGCGGAATCAACAATGACGCAGTTGCAAGTGCGTTCAAGTCTAATGGACAGAGTCAAGGAGGCACAATTCTAAGACGAGACGCTTTGCAAACTCAGAGATCAAGTGCTGGCAGGAACACTTGAAGGATTCTCAATCGCCAGTGACGGAGCACTGAATAATGGTACGAGGCTTTGCGTACCAACTGACGAGCTGAGGAACGAGCTGATGCAAGAAGCGCACCAGTCGCAGTATTCCATACATCCTGGAGCCAACAAAACGTATCGGGATATGCGTACTATATTGTGGTGGTACGGAATGAAGAAGGACGTATCCAGGTATGTGGCTAGATGTTTAATTTGTCAACAAGTGAAAGCTAGCAGACAGAGACCAGCAGGACTATTGCAGCCGCTTGATATCCCGGAGTGGAAATGGGAGCACATAACGATGGACTTCGTGTCGGGACTACCTCGATCCCAAGGAGGAAAGGATGCCATTTGGGTTATCGTGGACCGACTGACGAAGTCAGCTCACTTTATCCCCTTCAAGGTTGGTCTATCCACTGAGAAGTTGGCAGCAATGTACATGCGGCATATCTACCGGATTCATGGAGTTTCGGTAAGTATTGTGTCTGACAGAGATACTAGATTTATCTCTCACTTTTGGAAGAGTTTGCATGACAGTTTGGGAACACAACTGAAGTTCAGCACCGCCTACCATCCCCAGACTGACGGACAATCGGAGAGAACAATCCAGACGCTAGAAGACATGCTGAGATCCTGCGTCTTAGAATTTGGAGGGTCTTGGGAAGACCATTTGCTCCTGGTAGAGTTCTCTTACAACAACAGCTACCAAGCTAGCATCGGTATGACACCGTTCGAGGCACTCTATGGACGTCGTTGTCGCACTCCACTTGCTTAGGACGACGTCGGAGAACGAGTATTGCTTGGACCTGAGATGGTGACCGATGCAGCAGAGAAGGTAAGAATGATCAGAGACAAGCTCAGGATTGCCCAGGACAGACAGAAGCATTAGGCCGATAGCAGTCGACGGCCGTTGGAATTTGAAGAAGGTGATAGTGTGTTCGTGAAGATCTCTCCTACCAGAGGAACCATCCGTTTCGGCAGAGCAGAAAAGTTAAGCCCCAGGTATATTGGTCCTTTTGAAGTACTCAACAGGATTGGAGAAGTGGCTTATCGGGTGGCTCTACCCCCAAGTCTCGAAGGCGTCCACAACGTCTTCCATGTTTCGCAGCTGAGACGCTACATCCCGGACCCGAGCCACATCTTGGACCATTCGGAGCTGGAAATTGGACCCAGTCTCACAGTGCCAGAGAAGCCAGTGGCAATATTGGACAGAGGCGAGAAGAGAACCAGGAACCCTGTGCCGCCTCATAAACTTCTATTTCTTGCAAACATTATCTTTCGTTCTAATATTTTGACTGATACTGCTAAGTTAGCCTAGTTTTGCGAGATTATTTCTTTATCGAGCTTGATCATGACAGTATTTTATTGGGTGCACTCACTAATTTATTGTCTAATCAGAACCGGTACATAATGGTCTGATCAACCACGTGTACCTTGGTTCGTATATATATATTCTTGTTCTGCGTGGATGGTGACATAGTTAAAACTTGTTCCTAAATGTCTCATCCACGACTGCCTTAGAAATTCTTATTGTTGGACCTGAGTTATGGACTTAGTACCCGTACCTGCTTGATTTGAGTTTATCCTACCCCCCTAATCCTGCCTTTAATTTCGAGGATAAAATTTTCTAAGGAGGGAAGATTGTGAAACCCAGTTTTTGGTTTTGTAATTTATTATTATTAATGTTATATAATATTACTATTATTATTATTATTATATTATTATTATTTAGTCGGATTTAGGAAAAATATTATTTTTAAAATTATTGTTGGTTTTTTATTGCGGCCCTGCCCCGATCCCGAGTCCGGACTCCAAGCCCGAGTTCGAACCCGAACCCAATCCCGATCCGAACCCATTCTTTTTATTTTTCCTGGTTATATATATTTATTATTAGTTCTAATAAAAAAAATACTTTTAAACCCACCCGACCTGGTCCCCATGACCAGGCCATTCACGCACCCTACCCATTCTTTTGGATCCCACAAACTACTCTCACTCCACAACTCCTCTCCACATTTCTCTCTCCACTCCCTCATTTAAACCAACACCAGCACCCTCACTTCACCCCACGTTTAATCTCCCCTCCCTAAGTAATCCCACCACCACCAATTTCCATTTTCTCTCTCTCCCTCTCACCCATTCACTCTCTCCATCGAGCAACTCCCGAACCCCCACTCCGTCGGGCTCCCCGCCAAACCCGTGCCCAGCCCGCGATCGCCGCCTCCGTCGGCATCCGACCCGCCGACCTCCGGCAGCAGCTCCGCCCGGCCCCGATCCCCGGACCCGCGCGTCCCTGGGCTGCCCTAGCTCCGGCGCGCCCGTTCCGACGATCTCTCCGCCCCTAACCGGCCACCCCGCTCGGCGCCTCCCAACACGAGCTTCCGAGCCCCGCGCGCCCCTGGCCGCCCACCTCCGGCACTGTTTTCCCGCCGGCCTCCCCCTGTCGGCCCTGTCCAGCGCCCACAGCGCTCCTCCCCGCTGTTAGCAGCGTGCCCCGCGCCGGATCTCGACCCCGATCTCCCGTTCCGCAGTTGTCCTTTGCTGTCCGCGTATTCGAACTTTCCCGATTCTGCGGGAACTGGGTTTTCTTCCAAAATTTTCATCTGAGAGCTCTAGCCGAGCAACCCAAGGTATAATTCCGGTCCCGTTCCATTTATTCGGTAGTCGATGATGATAATGGTCCCCGATTCCCTCCCGGGAATTCGGTTTTAGGTCGACGTAGTGATTTCGGATTTTCCGGAGACGTTTCTGTGATGTTCTGTGTTTATTTCGGATTTTTCCGAAATATGTTTTCTGGGTTTTGGGTGCTGTGGTTTCCGATCTCATTTTGGGATTTTTCGATTATAATTTCGGGTTTCCGATTAAGCTTCGGGAATTATTCTGTGAATTTAATTTTGTGTAAAAATGGTTTGGAAGTTAATTTCTGGGTGTTCCCTGGTTTGGACTTTTATTATGGGTGTTTCGGCGCATTTTTCCAGTTTTGGGTTATCCCGAAAATAGAGGAAATGCTGCCCAAATTTTATAAAATTTTAGAAATGAATTTCAAATTGGTTTTCGAAAATTATTTATGGATTTTTGGTCGACGACCATACCGGTCCGTGGGCCCTAGCAAAATGCTAACGAAACCGGTTTTACCCGGACGTTGAGGCATTAGCAACAAATAGTGACGATTGGACCAAGTCTGAGACTCCTAAGATTTTATTTATTTTATTTTTAGTTTTGTTTTCGATATTTAAAATACGGGATATTAGTCAGAGCTAACTAATTTTCTCTTATTTTAATTTATGTAAAGTTTATAAGGGCATAAGCCCAGATTCCTATTATGTCAGCTGTGCCCCTGTATTACGTAGTCTAGGTTTTTTATTTATTTTCTTGGTTGATTTTTCCTTTATTTTCTGGTTGGTTTATCTTCTTCGTAATTAGGCGCTTCGTAACAAAATGGCTATTAAATATTTTGTATAAATTAATAAGGATTTCTCACGATAAAATAACTTGATTAAAATATTGATAATTAACAAAACCCATGTTTTATCATTGAAAGAAAATGTAGTTTTATATGTATAATATTAAAAATACAAAGTTTTGCGAATTAACCGGTAACGACAATTTTTCTAAGAAAAACCAGAAACTGGCTATCCAACTAAATGAGAACCAACGTAGCACGTATCGTAAACCGTTAGCAGTAGATTAATAATCAAACTCAAAATCTGACTAGGCCCTGCTACTAGAAATTGCAACTAGCACACCTAGCTTGGTTTCACAATGGTTCTAAGTCAAGTTCTCCAACTGTAGGATCTCGGAGACGAACCTAGCATCTTCCCGGAACCAACACCGTTTCCAGTCATAAACAAAGGCAAGTACATTTTGTGTTAGTTTACAATTATTTAATAATTGTTTTATTACAAGTTTAAACCACGATGCAACACGGAACTCTCTCTGAGAGCATTGACTGATTGACTGTTGGGTACTGGGGGAGTAGTGTAATGAGTATGACCACATCCAAAGTAGCATTATAACTGTATTAGCTTACCCCTCATATACACAGGGATAAGCCATATCATTTACTGTACAACCCAATCCAGTCATATTCATTGCCTATTCACATCACAATATTTTAACTGCTGGAGAACTGTTTATTTCAAATTGTTTAAAAGTGCATAACTCTATTATTATTTTAATTGTTGGATTATCATGAATTGTACTTTGCTCCCTCCTGACTGGAGATAACATTTTTAGGGGATTTTGAGGATGCTGAGCTGTTATACAAGAGCTATTATGACCCGGTTCTGTACCCTGTGGTGTTGCTAGAGTCCCCTTTGGAGGACGCAGGACCTGAGGCCGACGAGCCGAACGCTTAGCTAGATATTTTTCTTGTTTCTAGTTCTGTTGTTTTGAAATTTGTTAGTTTGAATTCAGCATTCATTTCAATTCTTTTACTTTCCAGTTGTATTTATTCAAGTGTTGAATAAAGTTTTTTAAATTCACGAATATTCAGTTGTGACAAATGTATAGATATTGTTGTGATTACCTGCTAATGGAACAGCTTACTGCCGCCGTCTCAACAACGGTACAGGCTGGGCATGATCCGGTTCGACCCAATTATTTGGGATCGGGTCGTGACAACGGGCTTAGTGAATCCCGACATAAAATGCTGGAGCAGTATAGTGGTTTAGGTTTTGGATCATTTTAAGGATAAACTCCTTGAATTAGAACTCTATGATCCGATTTGGACCACTGCTCATGGCTTTCGCCCAAATGCTCACATGTTTCTGGCTTTAGTTGAAAGATATAATGAGAGGACCGGTACCTTCATGATACCTCACGGGAAAATCGGCTTCGCTCTTCATAAAATGAAGTATCTTTCACATTTGCCAATGGGTGAAAACCCCTATGAAGAATATGTGTCAACGAATGAGGAATTGGATACTCTCTCTGCAGAGAACCCTAATATGGTGGCTGTGTTCGAAGAATTATTATGCCACTATCTTATTTGTTCCCTTTATTACAAAAGTGCTTCCAAAGGGACTTGCTATATTACCAAATGGCTGCCATATTTGTTTCTCGGGCATGCTCATGAAGAAAAGATTGTTGAAAGTCAAGCCTGCAATCCTTGTTTCTTCAAACCGCTCGACCGCAGCGATGTAGAAAAATTGATAGAGAAAACTAAGCACCATGATAACATCTTGGATATAGATTGGTACCCCTTTACTGCTAGTACTAAATCGAAATTTATCTTAGACAAGGTTACAGAACCATGTCTCAAGAAGACCAGCTTGCGGGTTTTCTCTCTTTATGGTTACGGCGGTTTGTGATACCTGGAGCCAGTACCGTCGACCGATTCCATCGAGGTGTGCTATTTGCCGCAGTGCGTCTAGTATTCGGCTACAAGATGGATCTTCTTTCGGTGATGACAAGTCGCTTGAATGCAGGCTTGCGTTCTTTCGTTAACACCATGGTGTATGATAAAAATTCTCGGGATGAATTCCCTCGTACCGAAATGCCATACACATATCTATTTGGGTGGTTGCTGTTACATTATCCTGACTTGATGGACCCCAATATGGGTGCAGTCGGAAGTGAGTTCATCAAGCGTTATTCAAATGCTCGATGAAACATCAATGCGCTGTCAGAATGCCGAAGAGCTTTAAATCGAGGGTCTGGATGGAGATTTCAATGTGTTTCTCCTCCTCCGGGATATGAGAATCTCCCTCCACAACTCATGGACCTAGAAGCAACATCTCTTTGTTTGTCTTCGACTGAGTTCGCGTGGTTGAAGATAATTCATCCTTCACATTTAGTTTACCGGTTTGAAGGCGAGTGCTTTCTAGAACCGTACTTACCAAGCCGATTTGCTTGACAGTTTGGTTATGATCAACTGCATGTAGGTATTGCCACCACCTGTTTACAGGCTAAGGGTTACCTAATAGACGGTGCCAGAGCTTGGAGATACTATAATGCAAGAGGGACTAAGGCCATATTCTCGATGCCTCATGTCTCTCATATAGGCCCGCGTACGTTATATACATACGCAAATTTTTACACTTCAGCCAACACCTTTACCGAAAACTTCAATCTGGCTGACAGCTTTGCCAGTAATAGACGTTCAAGAGCTGGAGTTCACACTGCACGATCCTTCAGAGATGAAGAGAATCATAAATTCGCTGACGAACCTTTGGAAGCCTCTCTCGTAGGCTTTTATGATGAAGTCAATGAACCACTAGATGTATCATTGAAGATACGGAAGGAGAAGTCCCCAGCGAAAGGACTTGGGAGAAAAAGAAAGATTGGAGAGTCATCAGCCCCTTCTAATCCTAATGATCTTCCTTCTTCTCCTATGGCTGTAGGGAAGAGAAAGAAGACTACATTGGTCATTGCAAAGCAGTCCATCACCAAAACCACGCGATCCCAGACAAAACAGATGCACACCGGAGCATCCTCTGGAGGAGGAGAGGCAACTCCTTATTCAATTACAAGACGCAGCCAAGTTGTCCAAGAAGAGGTTATTAGAGAACCCAATGTACAAGTTGACCTTGATGAGGTCGAGGAAGAACCTGAGACACCTCTGGTACGCAAGGCCAAAAGGAGATTAATAGTGTCTCCAAAAGATCATCAAGAAACATTGCCTTCGCAAGATATACCACCTCCACCAGGTAAATTTTAATATTCCTTTAATGTGATCTTGATTAAGTAACATATTAACATTGATCCCCTCTCTTTTTTATCTGCAGACATTAGCACTCCAGCTCCGATCGTTATAGAAGGGATCTCGGAGCCCATGGTTACACAAATGACGATTCCCGTGACTGTGTTAGCTGTTGCGGGAATTATGATGTCATCTCCAACTCCAGGAGTCCCAAAGTCTACACTTCCCGAGAAGAAGTTATCGTTCACAAAATCCAATCCTGATGTCACTGTTCCTTTCGTAGCCCAAGCTCCTACTCACTCTCAAGAGGATCAAGAAATGATAGCGGCTCTTGAAGACTGTGATTACGGCGATGCATTTGAGGATGATTCTACAAGTGCCATTGAAGGAGACCAGACTTCAGCGAAAATCCCGCCGAATCAAGCATTACCAATTGAAGAATGCCATACTATTGTTGAAGGTGAAGAGCATCTTGTTGTTGAAAAGGGGCTTTCAAGTCCAAAAACTGATGGGCCTAAAAACCATGATAAAACCGAAGATCAAGAAAATTAGGTCATGGCCCTTGAAGACGTTGGGATCAATGAAAATCTCAATACTGATACTGTAGAGATTCAAACTCCCACCAACCAAACTTTTGAGGTCAAGGATGCGAAAGTGATTGCCCCAACTGAACAAGCAAAATCAGGGGCCGAAAGTAGCCGTTTCTTGTCAGGCGGTTCCGATGCTGGGAGTAGTCAGGCAGCTGTGTCTGAAACTACCATGGCTAGACTCCATTCTGATTTGGATATGCCCCGTAAAACCCCATATGTATTGCCAGGATCAGGTAAAATTTTGACTTTTATTTACCTTAATTCCTGTAATTTATATGTAATAACTGTACATCTTGATTACAGTGGGTCCTGTGGGGACACTTGCGAAAGCTGTATCGACCACATTCAGTTTCAGCTCGACTATGGCTCCTCTAGATATGGGGATCCAAACTGGAGAGGGAAGTTCTTCTATGATGCCAGTACTCGGATCTCCTGGTGTATAATCTATAGTTCCTCCAGTTACTTCAGAAACAAGAATTCCAATAGAAGTGGCTACCCCGGGGATCTCAGCAATGAATAGAGCTGTTGTTGAAGCTTATACTAATGCTTTCTTTACTTCTCTGAAGCCTCTAATTCAAATGGTCATGGAAAAAGACCAACCTTATGAATCATTAAGGGGCCCTTCCTCCTTCATCATCGGAGTGATCCGCAAGATTGGAGATCTGGATAAAGTCAATTATTTAGATCATATTTTGAATGAACTTGAAGAATCAATCAAGTCTTACAAAGATCTAACAAAACGAAACATTCAGAAACTTGTAGATTCTGAATGTAAGGTGATGGCTCGCGAAGCTGCAATACGAAAAGTATAATTTTAAGCTTCCGTGGTAGCTTTCTCACAGCGTTCTGCAGAGTTGGAATCTCGTATTGTCGAGACAACTTCTTCTGTTGAACTTTATAAAACTGAAGCTGTAGAGAAGGAAAAAGAAGCTGCTGGATATCAAGTTCGTCTCCAAGAACTAGAAATTAAAATGGCTCGGCTTCGAGAAGCAGTTAAAGCAGCTCAACGACGCGAAGAAAAAGTATTGGAGATGCATCAAATCGCTGTGAGCTAATTAGATGACCTGAGGAGGCAACGGGATGCTCTTATTCAGACTAAAGGTGCAGAATTGGAATGTCGAGCAAAAATGCTGCAACCTTTTGATCCAGAATTCGGGAGAGCTCTTGCAAGACAAAGGGTACTTAACTCCAGAGTAGAGAGGGTGGAGAATTTGAAAAGATTAATCATTGATCTCAGCACTCAGCCTCCCCAATGAAGCAGTCTATAGGATCTTTTTATCTTCTTGCCTTTTAAATGATGTACTTTTTTTTGACATTTTGAACATTATGGCAATAAAATAATGCTTTTTTTGTGATTCTGTTACTTATTATATACCTATAGTAGATATAAGTAATAAATACGGATAAGAAAATATATTCAGAGGTACATGACATGACATATCCTCTAAAAGAAAATAACAATATTAATTATATCTGTTCAGCGGTAATGTGGACGTGACAAAATATAACTCAGAATATTGTCATTTTAAAAGACGACTTTATCAGAGGTAATGTAGATGTAATAAGTCGCTGATACAGAATAGAATTCAGAGGTAATGTGGACATGAATCTATTGATATAGAAAATAGAATTCAAAGGTAATGTGGACGTGAATCTCATTTTTTTTATTGATGATCTTCAAATCGGTTAGGACTTAAAGACAGGATATCATGTCTAAAAAGACATGATATCTATGATAATACGGATTTATCATAAAAAGATATCTTTTAAAATAGCTGGGTTTTAAAAGACAGAATTGATGATTCATATAGACTCCATTGAGGATTTTGAGAGGAAGGGTATTCCTGATTCTGGAGATACCAAAACTCTTATTTATCCGCTTCAGGGAGGCTTTTGCTGACAAATATCGGTTTTGGGGCAATTTCGTCTCCAATATTGACTTGAACCAGTTGATCTTCAGTAGGTGGCTCACGTTGTTCAAAGCGAAGCTCCCATTGAGTATCCATCATTTGTGTCCAACGATCAGATTCAGAAGCTTCGACAAAGTCTTCGTCATCTTCCGAGAACTCGACAATCACCATATTGGAAGATAGAGCCACGCGATGGACGTGCCCTACACTGGTGTCTGAATCCCATGAGATAGAATCAAAAGAGTTAGATCGCTCTTCTTTCTCGGATTCGGAGGCTTCTGGAGTCGGAGTTTGTGAAGTATAACCTAATCCCCGCTTCGTTTTACTGTAGTATTGTTGTTATTTTTCTTTTGGAACAGGAATACGAATAGGAGTTCGCCTTCCTTTGCCGTCGTTGAGACCAGCTATAAAATTATAGCCCATCTTTTGAATGATGTCTTTTGATTGCTGACTATAACGACGTAGTTGAAGTCTTCCGTTATCGTGATTTTCTTCTTCACTGTCGGGCGTGATCTTTTGTTCTGTTCCTTTACTAAAAAGTATAGGAAGTTCATCTTTCTTCCTAGAAGAAACTAAGAAGAAGGAGTCCTATATTGGTTCGAGCAATACTTCGTTTCGGGAAGCTTCAACTGCTCCTATGGCAAGTGGTTCGAAGTTATCTAACATTTTTAAATAACATCGAGTATAATAAAAGACATCAGTATACTATAAAGGAGATGCTACTTTATTGATTTGTACATCATCATTTACAACATAATTCTTAGCCTTAGTAAGGTTGATAACCAGAGGAGGAGAAGGAGAAGGAGAAGGTTTGTTACGACGAAGGTCGATAACAAGAGGCTCAGAAGAGGTGAGCTCCTATTGTTCCTTTTTTACAGGAGAAGGTTGTTTGTTATGAGAGAAAAGATATATAGTCAATGTCTGAGAAGAAGAATGACAAATAGCACGTCATTTGACGGGGATCATGAGGACATCTTTTGAAGTATGTTTCTGATCTTCTTCACTATCCATTGCCAATACAACTTTCATAAACTCCTCTTGTACATCTGAGAGTCCGTAAAATATGCTTCAATGCCCCTGAAAGGATTTAAATCAGCTACTTCCTTTTGGACTTCTCCATTGACATCCACATATTTGAAGCATTGATATAAAGTGGATGGTACAATGTTATGCTCATACAGAAAGGGTCTTCCCAGCAAAGCATTGTAAGAGCCATGATTGTCGATCACGTAGAAAGTAACCTTTGTACGAAGATTGCCTATTTAAACTTTCAGGTGAATCTTTTCCAAAGGTTCACTTCTCCCAGAATTGAATTCCAGGATTGTCGTGATGGTTGTCGAAAGATTGTGTACGGGAATCTTCAATGCATCTAGTAGAGTCTTTGGCATGATGCTGAGCACAGACCCAGGGTCAATCAATATACGATCAACCTTCATGGTATCAATATATCCCGTGAAGTAGAGGGGTCGATCATGACGATTATCTTCTAACAACATATCATCTTGTGTAAAGGTGATGTTTGGCATTAGTTCCATCATACTATGACAATGAAGGCATGTTATAGGCTCATCCTCTGGTTTCTTGAGAAATGCTAGACAAGTATCGGCTTGCGTTAAAGCTTCACTCAACGTTTCTCGAGTCTCCTTCGAAAGACGGAGTAGCTCAAAAATTGACAATCTTGCTAGAGTGTTGGCTAGCCGAGCTAGTATATCAAAGTTATACGGCTTCTCAAGTCCCAAGGTTGAAGTCTTCTTCAATATTTTATCGAAACGGACAGGCTGTTTTCCTTTGTCGGCTGTCGTCGGTTTGGGAAGAGTTGGCTCTATCGGGGGTGATGAAGCTGATGAATTATTGATAGCAGGAGAAAATGATGCTTGAGGAGCCTCCAGAGCTGGAGCAGGGTTTCCTTGACCTTCTGAATAGTCTCTTAGGTAAGGTTTCCCAGACCTGGTACCAGTTATGACTTCTTCTTCAGATACAGGCTTAAAGGACACCATATTGCAATTCTTTGCCTGGATCTTGTTTTTGGAAGATTTCTGTCGGCAAGATGGAGAGTTTGTCCAGTAACCCAAACCAACCCGAGATTGGTTATGAGAAAGACATAGAGAAAGAGGTACAGGAGATCCCTTTCCATGATTCAAACCATAGGCCTTTTGTAGATCATATCCCATCTTTGTCATGAGTTTACGAGATTGTGGACTATACAGATGGAAAACTGGTTGATATTTGGATTTTGATTTTGACAATGTTGTCTTATCAATGGAAGAAGAAGAAAAAGGATTATCTGCTACCGAGATGAAGGTAGCAGTTAGAGGTGGAAGACAATGCTCACCAAATGAAATCATATGACATAATTTATTTTTAGTGGCCTTCTTGGACTTGGTGGAAGAAGATGATATTTCAAAGTCTGCCACTAAATCTGGATGGATCCATATGATCTCCCCTCCCCTTTATTAGTAGACAGAGGAACAAGAGCATCTGTTCATGCAGATGGAAGATTAACAATTTCCAGAGTAGTTCTCGGAATGGGGATGACGACGTCATGCACAAGTTGAGCTAGAAAATCTCTAAATTGTAAAGAGACGACATTAGCCGTTACAATTTTCTCGTCTTGCTGGAGAGTGATTGCACCGAAATTGACCATCTCTTGAATTTTACCCTTGAGTACATAGCACGCTCGAGTTGGATGTCCAATAAACCTGTGGTAAACACAATATTTAGGATGGTCTGTCTTACCAACTTTATCTGGCCATTTAGGTTCTGGAAGTTGGAGTTTATTGCTCTTGATGAGGCAGTCAAAGGTACTCATGATATCATCTTCATCGAAAGAGTATTCTTCTTTTGGACGAGGTGTCCGTTGTGGTGGTGCTATAGGGATAGATGTTGGCTGATTTACATTGATGGCTAGGGCTTCTTTGCCTTTGAGGTTAATGGCCAAAGTTTTCTTGTTCTTACGATTGTTCTAACGGCCATTATTATTTGGTGTAGCACGTTCATCTTTGTCAAGATTAGACATTTGAATGCCTAATTGCTTGAATTTGTCAGTGCTCTCTTCTGCAGCTTTGGCATTCATTATGAAAGAAGGCCAATACTGGAACTGTGTTGATCTTGTCCACATGCTGATTATAGGCAACAAGTTTGATTTATAAGTGTCTATAGTTAAAGCATCTGTTGTTCCGAGAGGCATTTTGAGTGCTTCACGACGGAACCTTTCAATGAAACGTTCAGTCGTTTCATTATGTCGTTGTTTGATTTTGATAAGAGAAGACATAGTCATGTCGTTGGTTCCCTTATAAAATCGTTCCAAGAACATTTGTTTGAAGCCAGCAAAAGAGGTTATATACCCATCTGGTAAACTACGATACCAGTCATATGCGGCACTAGCTAAACAGCCAACAAATACTCTAGTAAGAAGAGCATCATTTGGTTGAAGTTGGTCAGTCATTACTTCAAAGTGGTTGAGGTATTGACTTGGAGACGTGCTGCCATCAAACAACATAATAGGAGGGGGTTTGTATTTAGGAGAAAATTGGACCTCTTTCCATTCTATGGGATAGGGCTGTTTGATCCCAAGCTTCTGCAGGCCATCCTTCTGTTTGAAAGCTTCAAATTGAGTACATAAAAGCTTCATGGCCTCATTGGTATCTCCTGTTGATTGCGGAGTAGTGGATTGATTTAATGTGTTAGGAGGGGGTAACGCATGATAAGTACTACCTCCTGTACCGGATTGACTCGAAATAGCCTGCGCAGGAATGGAAGTACTGTGAGAAGATTGTACCCCCAGATCAATATTGGTAGGAACTAATATTGTCACAGATTCTTGAGTAGGAATCAGATTCGCGACGGGTGGAACTGTATGTTGTGCCATAATCATAGCATGCATGCCTGCCATCATCTCAGCCATGTTCTTCAAACTAGCCTCCAAAGCAGCAATTCTCTGCTCTTGACTGAAAGAAGTAGAGGTATCCTGATCTTCTGTGACGGCATAAGCAGTCACTTCTCTAGCCCTTGAAGACGAGCTAGTGGAAAGAATGGTCCTTTCAGAACTTTCATTGTCAGCATCAAAGTCACATAAAGAACTACCTCCAGAATAAGTGATAGGGATATCTTTTTGACTGAAGGAATCTTGGTTTGAATCAAGAAGATTCCTTTGACCGATTATGTCTTGGTCGGAAGGAAGATTCCTTTGGCCGATTACTTTTCGGCTTCTTGATCTAGTATATTGATATACTCCTTCATTGGATTCATGAATCCGATCTAAGTATTGTTGACTAGGATTGCGGGATGTATTACGTCTTGGACGTTTTTCATTCCCAGTGCTTCGAGATATCATATTGACAGGAGCAAAGAGTAATTCATCTTCGTCTACTAGGATTGGTTCAGAAGTCTGAACATAATTCAAACGGTCAAAGACGGACCGCTTGGATGACTGACAACAGTATTTGATGAAAACTTCATGATGGTGGTTGCAATGATGTTCATGCTGTTGGACCACCGCTGGACAGGATAGATTTGCAACCTTCTGCTTCTGTATTAAGAGTTCACGGAGGTCACTAACAGGACAAGAAGAAGTTGTAGGAACGTAGTCCTTGATGATATTCAAGACATGGTTCTTATTCTTGAGGTGTCATGTACCTTGAGTGTACAAGGACGTGCTAAGCTGGTTAGCATAAGTCACAGGATCTTTCACTTCAGCATTCTTCCTCTGGTGCAAGTTAGCAATTGGTGGCGGTTGTGCTTGATACATCTTATGATTTCTCGAGGTTGAGCCTAATTGACAACTGCTGATATAGATGCGCAAGTCTGACAGAGGAGCTACTCGTGCATCTACTTGAGATACTAGTAGTTTGCCCCGTCGGGATCTTAAAATACATAAGGTTGGTAGATCCTGCCCTGATCTCTTTGGAGTAGGCATAATGCCCTTTTGCATGAAAGGTTTACTCTGAATAGAACCCATCTTCCTGACAGAGATTTGGTTGTCTCTGTTAAGGAGAGCAGTACTTTCCACCAATCAACGACTCGAGCAGAATAAGGAAAGGCTAAAGAGCGTTTTCCTTGATTTAGTAGCTTCTCACTAAATTTTTGGTTTAGTGACAAAGAGGGAGTCACTAAACAGTACTTCTCTTTACATTATGCTAGTGCAGAAGTACGTGCAGGTTGCGCCAGGGCATAAACCTGTGTAAGTTGCGCTGGAGCAGAAACATGCACAAGTTGCGCTGAAGCATGAACATGCACAAGTTGTACAGGAGAAGAAAAGGCCAAAGGGCACTTTCTTTTGTTTTGGACAGCAGTGTGTCGAGACAGAGTCTCCTTCAATTTCAGAGTCGAAGAAGTAGAGGGATTAGCCAAAAGGCTGTTTCCCTTAGGTTGCGCCAAAGCATTGATGGGCGCAAGTTGCACAGAAGCAGGAATAGGTGCAGGTTACGCCAGATGTCACGACCCGCTCCCGTTTTTTTTTTTTTTTTTTTTTAAAACGGATACGAGACGTGTCCAAGCCAGCCTACGCCGCAGTGTCGGCGGTAGAACGCTGTCACGGCCATGAAGATCAAAATCACAAATACTGCTCAATCACAAAAATTAATTTAACTTACAATAATCACAAGATTTATATTTGCGGAAAAATATAAACTTGTACAACTATTGGAATGACTACAACTCCGCTATCTAGCTAGTTTCTAGGCTTTGTCTGCAAGTGATCCCGTCACTCCCCAAGCTAAGTGAATCCACGGCTAACCTGAAAATGTTGGTTTCCAGTCAGGAATGGAACGAGCACAATTCACTGAATGCAATTTCAAATAAAGAAGATGACTATAAACAAAGGTTAGACATCAATCATGGGTTTGAAAATAAACATGAAATATAAAAACCAATAGTAAGTAAATAGACACAAAATACTCTTCCCGACTGTTAGAAGTACCTTTGATATGTGATCGTTCTCGGGACAATTATGCGACACGGTCTACACGGTCTAAAGTTACACGGTCTAAAGTTACACGGTCTAAAGTTACACGGTCTACAGTTACACGGTCTACAGTTACACGGTCTAAAGTTACACGGTCTAAAGTTACACGGTCTACAGTTACACGGTCTACAGTTACACGGTCTAAAGTTACACGGTCTACAGTTACACGGTCTACAGTTAATATTGCAGTAAAGAAACACTATCTACAGAATAATAATCATTAACTACACAGTTTAAATGCAATAAATAAAACACTGTCTACACTGTCTACAAGAAATAAATAAAACACTGTCTACACGGTCTACAAGAAATAAATGCAACACGGTCTACACGGTCTACAAGAAATAAATGCAACACGGTCTACACGGTCTACACGGTCTAAGGTCAGATCACACATCCTTGGTACTTCTCATTCCCGACTCAACAATTTATAATAGAAAATAATCACATAACTAATGACTAATCAATGAAATATAGTAAAGATCAATATCGAAATGCAAACAATAAACTGTACTCGCCTGTGGTCCTCTGCTGGTGAAACCGACAATCTGTACCACTAATTATGCCACAATGGTCAAAGCCCATACAACCGTCCCCGGAAGCTGAAATAAACAATACCAATGATCTCAGAATAGTCAAATTAGCTAGGATTGCCTGTCCTTAAGTCCAATTCTGGACACAGGGGCAAAACGGTAATTTCGGGCAAAAACGATGTCCGCCGTTGGACCCGTTTTGCACCGAAAAGCGTGCCAGAGTCAACGGTCTCTAAAGTCGTCAAACTAAATGTCTACGGATCCGGTTTTCCGATACGAACCCAACCGTATGTCCATAGTTGGATTCCGGCGGGCCGTGCACAAAATCGCCCGTTGAGTGGGACCGTGGGGCCCGCAAAACGGTAATTTTGTCAACAGTCTCAGAATTGGACCAAACTTGGCATACAGGACTAGAAAAACGATACGGTCCTGTTGGCGCAAGTTTCGTCTCGATCCGACGAACGTGCACAACGTAATTGAGAAATTTGCAACGTGCACGATACGGAGAATTTCGACGGATACGCATCAAATTCGTCGCTCACACGCAACCAATTTGAATTCCCTCAAACTCCACACGACCACGAAGCCGTTACGCAGCTTTCGATGCTTTCGGTTCGCGACCACGTCGTCCCGATTGGCGTGACGCACGTCGTGTGGAACAATTTTAATGTTTTGAAAACAGATTTTTGGAAAACTTTGAAATAGTTTTAACAAGGATTTAATGGATGAAAAATAAAAGTAAAAGAGAGGTTTTGAACTCGTATGGGTTGTCTATAATTGCCTTCATTTAGATTTTTATGTTCGACAAACTGCTGTCCAGAAATCGGCTTCCAAACAGGGCGTTGGGGCTGTTTCGTGTCCTACTTTAAGCAGGTTTTTCGATCGACTTTGGGTCGATCTTACGAGCGATCGAGGGCATCTATCTACGAAGTAAAAGAACAGGTTTGGAGAGGGTCATGTCGGGATCGTACCAGAGTTGATGGATCACAAAACGATCGAGTGTGCGCGACGAGAACCCGCGACGAAGTCGCTCTCGCAGCCTGAAGCCCGCTGCTGTCACTGGTCTGCGCGTGCGTGCGCTGCTTCCGGCACGTCGACGACGACCTGGCCGGCCGGCGGTGGCCCTCTGCGCGCGTGCGGGGGTGCGCCCAGGCGGCTGGAATCGCGATGGGGTGTTGGGTATACTCGGGGTTAGGGTTTTGGGTGTTGGCGCAAGTTTCCTCCTAGCGCTCAGTTTTCTCGTTGATATATATATCTATATTCACATCAGTTAGGCTCGGGTATGGGAACACAGCGATGGATTGGTTCAGCTGGGTTTGTATGTGGGCCGGCATGGCTTGGGGCCTAGGCTGCGGGCCGGTTAAGAGTTTAAGCTGGGATTTAGAATTATTATTATTATTTGTTTTCTTATTCCTCTTTGTTCATTTATCCTTAAAAAGTAGCTCAAGTTGGATAACAATTTGATGTCTACTGCTTTATTGAGTCAAGGTTACATTATCAGCCTCAACAGCTTCCCTTGATCAGCTCTTTCCATACAAGGATTCATAAACAGTAATACATTTGTTTGTATATGAACATTGAACTTAGACTAATTAATTTATACTGTAACACAAGAATTAATATATAAATATATATATACACATACATTTATATATTTATACATATATACACCCCTTCAATACATATTTATATATACAAGTATTCATCCATATTTATTATATATTCATTTATACAACACACACATATTATATATATTTTATATATATATATCTTGATAGAGAAATAAAATACTAATAGATATTAATAATAAATAATTTATTCTCAATTACCACTATAGTAATATAGCCAGTTATAATAAAATAATATTTTCTAATAATATCCTCGATAATAGTGATAATAAAAAATATTAAAATATTAAAAATTTGGGAAGGGGGGCTACACCAGAGAAGAAAAGGCCAAGGGGCACTTTCTGTTGTTTTGGATAGCAGTGTATCGAGACAGAGTCTCCTTCGATTTTAGAATCGGAGAAGTAGAGAGATTAGTCAAAAGACTGTTTCTCTTAGGTTGTGCCGAAGCAGTGATGGGCACAAGTTGCGCGAAGGCAGGAGATTGTGCCACCGAGGACTTAGGAGTCCAAATAGAGTGCGTCTTGCTCTTAACAGTAGCAGCAGTGCGCTTAGCACCCCCAGTATTGATCATGGTCTCGTAGGCTGTCTGGTCGACTTGAACGACCATGGTCTTCTGCGTCTTGCCGATTGACGCGGTATCACATTGAGTTGTCACTTTCTTATCGGAGGAGAAAGTCGTCTCCAGCAGAGTCGCCATTTTGTTTGCAAAGAACAAAAAATTTTATTACAAACTAAAAAAAAGGAGTACAGGAGTACAATTGATTTCTAAGGAAGTATAACTATAGGAATCTGATAAGAAGACGATCACTTTGTCCCTTGGACGATGTAATATCGAAAACACGAGCCTCTGGAGAATGCAACAGCACTTTAGCAGGAGATTATGATCACTCTTCATGCTTTGAGATTGATTTGAAACTCTATTTATATAGTTCTTGAAATAACTGTCTAGCAGTTATTCTGGGTTGCGCGTGCTTCAGGTTGCGCGTCTCCTGTTTACTTACGCAAACGATTGCACTAACTGCTGTGGACACGTGACATCATTTGATTGAGATGCGTGTGGTCATGAGCTGTATAGTGGGCACGTTCTACGAAGTTAGTAGTTTGTGCGCCACATCACTCTGTCATGTACACCATTTGATCACCTTGCACATGCTTCATCAGGTTGCACGTGGGCCCAACGTAACAACCTGTGCGAGTAGTTTGCACCAACTATTATAGACGTGTGGCATCATTTGATTGAGATGCGCATGGTCGTGGATAGTGTAGTGGGCACGTTCTGTGAAGTTGATGGCTTGCGTGCCACGTCACCCTGTTTTAAAATAAGAGTTGATTAAGTGGCGCCAATTTGTCAGGCTGCGCATTGGCATAATTCAACGACTGGCACCTTTGACTAGGTCTATGCTGTACTGATTAATCCTCATGCCATACAGTGACTTGCACGAACCAGCTGTCAATATTAATTACATGCTGACAAAATCTTTTCGAGTGTCGCGTTGCACAGGATTCGAATAGATTTTTCTTAATCTCCGTGCTGTCAGTTGTCAGATAATAATGATGTCGTTACAGCTTCTCGAGGAAGTGCGCCACGTGGCTCTCGCACAACATGACTCCAGCGTCTTTTGACATTTGGCGCAACCTGATGCTGCTCAACTTGATTGTTTTGGCGCAATACAATATTTTGCCGCCATCTGATAATCGAACACTTTAATGGGTAGCGCATCTTAATTTTTAGGCTCTATAGTTCACATGTCTATCTTGTACTCTACATCACTCGTCACTGATAGTTCTCTACTTATAGTAGCTATTTACGTTACAGTTCTCTCTCTTTTACTACATGTACTTTCTTTCAGCGTTTCATATATTTTACTCTATTGCATGCTTTATATTCCTGTCTTAATATGAACTGTTGAGATTTTGTGCTCGTTTCTGTCCTGACTGGACCTGTTGAAAATATTATAGAGGATGACGAGGACCTTTGCCCTACATATTATGGAGCTGCCATAGATGACACCTGCGACTTGGACCTTCAGCAGAATCCATCAGCAGTAGAGGATGTCATCCCCTATAGTTTAGGCTAGTTAGCTTAGACTTCTATCTTATTTTGATGTCTTGTCTCATTTGGGTACATTTATGTTTATATTTGGATCTTGTTGTTATTCTGGATTTTTGTGGAGATGTTATCTTAGACACTTAGACTTCTTCTCATGTTGTATTTCATTGGGTGATTTTCATTATCTATCTATCTATCTTATCATACTTCTACCTTAGTTGTGATTGAGCTGTACATTTCTGTATTGTCCTCCGTTTGGAGTGTATATACTATACAGGTACCTTATAATTGCTAGATGTATGTGACCTATGACAGCATTCTACCGCCGACACTACGGCGTAGGCTGGACGTACCCACTTCTCGTGCCCCTACACTGGGTGCGGATCGTGACACGTTTTTGGTGGTGGCCCATGCAGGTCGAGTTATGTAGTGGTATTTGAACTAGAGTATCACTACAACCTACGGTAGGATATAGGATATAGTTTTGAAGGTACTTAATCACACCTAGGAAAACTCTTATCTGATTCCGTCATCTAAAATTCTTGTTGCTTTATTATCTTCCTTTGAAATGAACTGTCCTCCTTTGACGTTATCGATTCATTCTCAGTAATTGCCTTCTTGTTTGATCTGTCTCCAGGATGGTGCAGACACGATCCCATCGCTCCGGTCAGAGGGATACTATTGAGAGGTCTTCCACCTCTCGTCCGGCTCAGCCTGGTCAGGCAGTTCCCGTGGTACCTTCTCATGTTGGAGTTTCTGCCGCATTCGGGGGTGCACCTCCGCCTGTATAGAGACCATTCCCCATCATTCCTAATTTCTTCCAGCAGCAGCCGCCTTCTGGATCGGTTGACGCAGCGCAGTTGTTCACCTTCTTTCAGAGGATGGTGGAGGTCCAGCAACAGCAGTCCGCTTATTTTTAGCAGGGCATAGAGACTGCCCATCAGCTTGCCCTAACGATGGTGGAGAGAGTTATTGTGCAGCCTCGGACAGCCCAGATGCAGCAGTATCAGCCGAGGACACCAGGGATTCAAAACTTTTAGAAGATACGTCTGCGGGACTTCCGCGGCACAGAGAGGATTCTGTATGCGGATGACTGGATAGAGTACATCAAGGAGATCTTTCAGCTGGCAGAGATTCTAGTACGACTGCAGATTGAGGTGGCAGGTAGTCAGATGCAGGACCTGGCCCGCACATGGTACCAGACGGACCCGAGGGTCGGTACAGAGGGACAGACTTGGGCAGCCTTCAAGAAGATGTTCAAAGAGAAGTTTTTCCCTGACACAGCTCTTGGTGCCCTGGAGTCGCAGTTTGAGAGCTTAGTTCAGGGCAGTCAGACTGTCGAGGGGTACGCTGGAGAGTTCTGCCATCTGGGCAGATTTGTTGAGGGACTCGCTGAGACAACAAAGTCCCGGAGATTCCGAAAGGGGTTAGTCAAGGAGGTCAAGTCCTTGACCAGGAGTGACCGAAGTGCCACTTTTAAGGAGATTCTGGTAGGTGCCCTAGCAGCAGAGGATGATCTTGAGATGAAGCTCAAGAGGGGACCAGATGCTCATAGAGCCAGCAGCAGTTGAGGCCAGGCCAAGAGGCCTCACGTACAGATTCAGCAGCAGCAGCAGAGGCCTGTTCAGCAGCAGTTTCAGGACCAGGGATATACACTTTACCAACAGGCACCCAGGCAGCAGCCAATTAGTTGTACTTTCTGCAAAAAGTTGGGTCATGGATAGAATGACTGTAGGAAGAGACTAGGCAGGTGTTTACTTTGTGGTTCAGTGGAGCATCAGTGTAGGGAGTGTCCCAACAGGAGCTAGGGCTCCGACAGGGCAGCAGAGGGGACCACCATTGCAGACTCAGCAGTAGAGGTTTGTCCAGCATCAGCAGCAGGCCAGAGGAGGAGGCCAGCAGGGACGAGCTTTCGCCATGATAGTTGAGGATGCATAGGCAGTAGGAGGGATACTTGCAGGTTCTGATCTTCTCGATTCCATTCCTACTTTTGCCTTATAATAACTATCTTGAAATTCAATTTCGACAGTTTTGTCTATCTCCTTGTTCGTCGATAAATTTGATTCTTAGTATTTTGTGTTGATTTGATTTTGATTTTTCCAATATAAGTCGTTTGGGCTAGGTCGACTCAGTTATGGAATTTAGAATTTTCTACAGTCATATTAGCTAGCATAGTGAGGACATATAGTCGGATTTTGGACGTATTTCTCGGGTGTGGGAATTTAAGGTTTTTGCGGCCAAGCATGCGGCAATACAAAAATTTTAAATACCATGATTCTAGAGGTATGTACATTAGTTGGGGACTCGATGATTATCGTAGCCTTGCTTACTAGTAAGACAAAGATTCTGAGTCTCATGATTTTGGACAGACTATAACGCCCCAGTCCCAAAATACGTAGGACTAGGAACGTAGACATGCCAGCTGTATACATACGAAGTATACTCCAATATATGGAAACCTCGTATGAATACATAAGCTGTAAAAATGCAGTAGAACCATAACTAATCTCATCAAAACAAAATAAATGAATAAAAGATATCATATAATGATAATAAATTGTCATTGGTACATGTAGTTGGGCGGAGACAAATCCACTACCAACTATGAAAAGAAATACATAACAAAAGAAAGTTTGGCGAGCAAAGCGAAGACGGTCAAAGTACAATCATCTTCGAAGAAATAGAGATGGTCACGGCTAGAGCTAGAGCACCTGCGAAAGACAAGAGCACACACCTGGCGAGATAACCAGGTCCGCATAGGGACGTAACAAGATACAAGAAAACACCATGCCATAATAACTGTGATATATAGTATAAAGAAAAAATATGTATACAATCAGGTGCCTGACCAGTCTACAGTGATAATACAATAAGGACAAACCTTTGGCGCATGGGCAGGATCAGGAATCAGGACCGTATCTTCCACTGGAGATAACTGACAATCAGGACCGTACCTCCCATTGGAGATAACCGGCAATCAGGACAGTGCATATATGACCCATACGTTAAGGAACCGTTCTTCCCACCCAATGCCTATTAGGGTCACATCCATGACTCATATGTACCTCTAGTAACTACCAAGTCTACTAGCATGCAATCTATTGGCAGTTATTCCTATCCGTCGCACGCCTCATACGTATCGGTGGTCGGCCGACTATGCGAGTACGTATCCTACATGAGACTCACAATACGTGGTAAAGTATGTGTCAAGGCCGTATGAGATATACCAATACCTCACCATCAATGGGCAGTCACTAAACTAAGTCAATGCAAAAAAATAATGTAAAAGCAAATAAAACGATCGATATGGTCGCTTGCACCCAAGTGTGACTTGGACGCACAGTGATGTAAAACATAGAGCAATATATATGAAACTAAAAATAAATAACTGGAAAATAAAGTAAAATAATCACAGAGTAAGGTGGCAAGGTATCTTGCCTGGTAGGACGCCTGATGTGCTGTAATGATCAATGTGGCACGAACTACGACTTCGGTGTAACAAATATGCAAGGTGACCTCGGGTGGTGGCACAGACAGTTCCATTGGGTCCAGAAGGGTCAAATTAGTTATGGTCGATAAGAGAGAGGACAGAATTGACGAAGGAATAGGAGTAATAGGATTGGTTACGGTCAGGAGGAAAATCAAAGAAATAATGGATAAATATTATATATACGAACTTTAGAAAATATTTATAATTCCTACAACTAGTTTTCATGGGTCAAAATATTTATAGGAAAAATACTTAGAAATACTTGAAGTCAAGAAAATCGTTTTCGGCAAAAACTCTAAGTTGTCAAAAATATAATTTGTAGGTCCAGAGCTATAGATGAGACATCATAGAATAGTAAATATGTATTTTTATTCAAATAATTTTTACAAAATATAATAAAATCTTTTCTAGCTAAAAATTCTATGTTTGTAAAAATATGATTTCTATGTAACAATATATTTCCTTAGCCCAAAATATTTTTAGAAGAATACTTAAAATATCCAAAAAATTATTTTTACGAAAAAAAACTCTAAGTTTATAAAAATAGGGTTTGAAATGGAACTATACTAGAAATACTAGAAATTTTATTTTATGATTTTGGAACTAATTTTATGGGTAAAATATATATTTATTTTTAGAACTAATTTTAGATTAAAACTATCCTTTGAACTTAACTAAAATATCATAATAATACTTTCCTAAATTTTATAAATTAAAATAAAATTAACAGTATACAAATGATTTTAACAACCACACCAGTAGTAATAATAATTATGCCAATTATAATTATAAGCTACACATAATTATTTACCTAGATATTTTATAATAATACCACTACTAAAACAGTACTTATTATCAGGGAAAGGAGGAAAAACAAACAAAACAAAACAAAATTAAAAAAACATAGCAATCATAGACTGTTGTGCTGATCTTTATTAACGCAGAGAGAGGGAGAAATTGATTGAAATAATAAAAAGTCAGAAGGAGGAGTAGAGTGAGGAAGAGGGAAGAAGCAGCGAGAGTGAGAGAGAGAGGTCGGAGGGGAAGAGAGCGGGAGGCGGTCGGTCGAGAGGTACGGGCGCTGCACCGGAGAGGTCGGGCCCGGCGGAGGAAGCGGGCACGGGCTAAGGAAGACGGAGGGGGTGCCGGAAGAAGGAAGTCGGAGAAGAGTAGAAAGGAGTGGCGGTCATGTGGGGGCTGCTCGGCGGGGTGGACGCGGCGAAGCGGTCAATTGGGAGAGAGGAGCTGGAGCTTGGGACGACCGGAAAGAGGGAGGAAGAGACGGAGCACGCGCAAATGAGGCGGCTCGGTGGGTCGCCGGCTCCGGATCTGGAAGCCGAGGGGCGGAGCGGCACGAAGCTCGACTCGGAGGTCGACTCGCCGGAGAAAGGCCGGCGCTACTACCGGAGGTAAGTATGGTGGTGGTGGTTTAAATTTGGGGTTTTTGTTTGGGGGGTTCTGGGTGGCTAGTCATGGTGGTGATGGTGGTTTTGATGGACGGTGGGGGTCGGCCGCAGTGGCAGTGTTGGCTTGGCTAGTGGTCGGTGGCTGTGGTCGAGTCGGGGTCGGGGTCGGGTTGGTTGCAGCCTGGGACGCAGTCGATGGGTCGAGGTTTGCTGGGATAGTAGCCACGACCAGGGTCGTCGTCGACTTCGACGTGGTGAGGTGAAGTGATGCTCTGAAGGTGTGGTGATGATGGCGAGGTCGACGGGAGGTAAGATTGGAAAGACACCCGGGGTCGGACCCGAGGCCGTCGCTGCTGACACGGAGTAGTGTTGGACACAGACACGAAGCACGCACATTATGGAGAATTTGTGGATGTGAGAAATTTATGGAGGACTACCTGCCTATTTATAGGACGTGGGAATTCCCAGTTGGATAAGGATTGGGATTTGTTTAAATCCCAATGGATAAATTCTGCTCTTAATTTAAATCAAATCAAAATTTATTTATTCAAATCCATCCATATTAAATCTAGGTAAATCTTGCTTTGAATATTTTTATAAAGTATAATCCACAAAAATATTTCAATTTGTAAATCATAACATTAATCCAACCATTTTAAAATATTATTTTGTGAACACTAAAATTTTATAATGAAATAATTTCGAAAATTCCTAATAAATATTTAAATAGAAATAGAAATATAATTTAAATTACCTTTTTGCAAATTCTTAAATAATATCAATTAGTTTTTGAAACTCAAATTATGCATGGAATAAACTTTCATGTTCCTTGTATGAATATATATATATTTATATATATATTTTATATATATATATTATAATATATATATATATATATATATATAATATATATATATATATATATATATATATATATATATAAATATATATATATATATATATATATAATATATTATATAAATATATATATATATATATATAATATATTATAAAAATATATATATATATAATATATTATATATATATATATATATATATATATATATATATATATATATATATATATATATATATATATATATATATATATATATATATATACTTATACTTGTATAAAATAAGAAATAAGGTTGAACCATCGCGACGCGACACTTTTGAAAATTTTAAGTAAATTATTATATAATATTTTGAAAACTGTCATATATAAATAAAAATTTGTAATCAAAACATCTTTTCCAAAATATGTACCTTGCACATATTCGCACTTGACGAGCACTTATGAAAAACGCAAATTTCGTGAGCGGCGTACAATACGACTATGCGACGTACAAATACAGTTTAAAAATAAATCCGTACCAATTTTAAATAATAAAAAAAATAGTAGAAATTTAGGGATTTTACACAGACGCATAAGATTATAGGATTGTATGATTAGAGACTTTGATTGATTAAGGGGGGTTTGACCTAGAAAGAGTACGACCATCTTAATTTTGAGAACAAAATTCTTCTAAGGAGGGTAGACTTGTAACACCCACTTTTCTAAATTATGGTAGTTTTGAACTTTTGTAATTTTAGTCTTTTAATAATGATATTTAAATCATGTTATGATTTTTGGTAATTTTTAATTCTTTTAAAATTATTTTAATGGGTGATTTGTGATTTTGGTATTTTGCTAGAGAAACCCTAGATACTACTTGACCTAGAGACTAACCATGACCATGGGAACCTAACCATGTGATTAGAGTGATTTATTTCTACATTTTTGCCTAAGGGTATTTTGGTCATTTTTAACTTTAAATGAAAAATGAATTTTGATTGATTATTATGGTGCTAATCTTTTTATTAGGGTCTAACCTAGTTTTGACCTAACCTAGATGTTAGTGATGTTCATGGAGGTTTAGTTAGAATGTTAGAGACTTAATAACTAAGTTAGAGAATATCTAGATATTTGTAAGTTAGATATTTTATTAGCTTTAGCCTAGAATTAGCTTGGGCCTTAAGTTGAGACTTAGAATTAATTGCTAGAGAGCCCATAGCCTTTCTCCAAGCCCAAACCCTAACCCTAACCATGTTATGGCAGCCATATGGAGACCCCAACACCCCTATATAATGCCTCTTAACACTCACTTGTCTCCTTTAGAAATCCTCATTTAGAAACCCTAATAGTTCTTCCCCAAATCATCAAATCTCCCCATTCCTCCACCAAATTGATCCCAATCTTTTAAAATTGGTTCTAAATCTGGAATAGAGGTTGAAGGATGTCACTCCCCGATCCCGATATACGTATTCTTTCATGAATTTTGTACATGGTATCCTGTATTTGGCATGTGCATAATTCTATTTATTATTCATTAATGGTTGAATGTAGCTTTTAAGCATGTCATTAGTGGAATAGTTAGAGCATGTTTAGAGATTAGAGTTTTCTTAAGCCAACCCTCACCCACTATAAATAATCTCTTCCACACTCTCTTTCCTCATTCACTTCCCTCAACCACCAACCCACTTAGGCAAGTACAACTTGCTCAAAAGTAGAGATTTGTATATTTTTTATTCTTGATTTTTTCTTTAATATTATTTGTCTATATTGTTCTTCTCATCATCCTCTACAAGTTTAGTACTTGGTATTTTCGGTTTTAATAGATAAATTCTTGTAGATATAAGTTTATGTCATTCTCGGTTTTTTTTGGTTTTGATCTATTAAACTTGCTTGTTTTCAAAAACTAATTGTTCCATGTGGTAGAGAATTTGATTCTACACAATTTTAACCTTTGAAAAGTTAGATTTTGACTTGTTTTGAGAAGTTATGGCCAAAACAATATTTGGACATTTTCTATGTTCATCTGTCCTGGTTTTGGCAGGGACGATGAATAGTGCCACAAGAATGAATAGTGTCACATGGATGCATAGTACCACATGGAATGAATAGTGTCACAGAAATGAATAGTGCCACATGGATGTATAGTGTCACATGGAGTAAATAGTGTCGCAGGAATGAATAGTACCGCATGGATGAATTGTGTCGCAGGAATGAATAGTGCCGCATGAAATGAATAGTGCCACAGGAATGAATAGTACCATATGGATGAATAGTACCGCATGGATGAATTGTGTCGCAGGAATGAATAGTGCCGCATGAAATGAATAGTGCCACAGGAATGAATAGTACCATATGGATGAATAGTGCCGCAGAAGGCCGTATAGTGCCTCAGAAGACTGCATAGTGCCACAGAGGCTGCATAGTGCCGTAGAAGGCCGCATAGTGCCTATTTTGGCTGTTTTATGCCCTATTTGGTAGAATTGTGGCCAAAATTTCTCCTAACTCCCAACATAAAAGTTGTAGATCTTTGTCTTGGCTTCAAGAATCTTCATATCTTACTTTAACCAGAATTCATATGTGACTTTGTCACCTTGTGTACCTTGCGTACCTTTTATCTTGTACATTGCCCGTGCGCCGTTTGGGCCACTTTATTACTTGCGAGCACTTCATACCCAAAGTGCATAGTACCTTTTTGTTCTCTTCCCTCTTGTGTCTTGGTCATCATTCCTGATATGACTACCTATGCATGTGCTGGATAACCCTATGTGTGTACTAAGGTACAATCTACGTGAGCACCGAGGTATTATCCTATGTGCTAAGTGTTCCTACGTGATACCTGCCAGTACCTCTAAGAGTCCAGCATTTACATAGCGAATGGTTGGTAGCAATGATGTGGTATGTGTTGTGTGTTGCATTACACTAAGAAAGGGGTACATATGTATGACTCCATGAGCCAGTACGAATCCCTTCTTGGGGTACTCGTACAATGTACGACATCTAGGGGAGTGAGTATGTGACCACGACATATGAACTCCAAGGATAACCTAGGGATTAACTAGGCAACTAACTTGGTAGATGCATTGGGTGGGAAAAATTCCGAGATCGTGCCATACTAGCCACCCCAGGTCCAGTCCTGACGTGTCGGGTTGCCAGCCACGGATATGGTTTCATTCGCCTTTAGCAGATGACTATATCCGACTTCTACGAGCTATGTGTTATATGTATTAGCGCGGTAGCCCTCCGGGGGACCGGTGTATACTCAATGTGCTATATGTCTAATGGTTTGGCTAGCCCTGCTGGGTTGACACGATCTGAGGATTTCTTTTAATCAGTATAGCGGAGATAACTCCGCCAATTATAGAAAGCCGCAGGAATGAATGGCCGCTTAAAAAATGACTTGACTGTGCCTTGTAACTTCCGTTAGTAGCCGAGGGACATGGACTGTCATGGTGTGTGGTCCAACCCATGTCCTTGTTTGGTTGTTGGGTTGGGCTATCGTGCTGTAACAGGCTGTGGACCACGGTTACGATCGAAAGCTTTTATTATTACTAGTACTATTATTTTATGCTTGGGTTTTATCTCACTCTTTTGTGCTCCCTTGTGGTACTTGCTATTCGGGGCTGACCCCGCTGGTTTTGTTTGGCTAGATCACGTAGCAGGGCCTGAGGATCCGACCTTCCTCCCTGACGTCAATGGTGCATACTAGGAGCATGGCTGGCGGGGGACTCGAGTGGATTTCTTCTCCACCACTCTAGTGTCTTTACTTATGTTCTGGCGTTTAGCCACCGGTACCTGTTTAGCCGACTAATCTGGATATTTTGTCTTTACATAATTTGTAATTAAATTAGACTGCAGCTGAATAAAATTATGTACCTATGACTCTCTTGGCTAGCTAACTTATAAAGCTAGATCTCTATGATCATTTTGATGAAGCGTCGGGGACGCCTTACTGCTTTATCTCATATGTTCATTAATTGATATTTTCTTGCTTTGAATGATTGAGACATAGATGCTCTATGAGACCATAGGAGACTTAAATATAGCATGCACCCCTTATCTCTTGACAGCCACGATCGTCGTATAATGTTTGTATACCTCATATGGAGTAGCTGGCCTAATCTGTCTCCGTATTTTGGAACTGGGGCATGACAAGGTTTTATTGGTGGCCCATGTAGGTCTAATTTTCAGACTTGAGGGGTGTTACTATTATAGGAGTCTCAATCAAAACTTGTTCCCTTTGAATCTCTTGCCTCAATTTCTCTTTCCTCACCTTGATTGATAACCTGAATTGCATCCTCGAATCTTCTTCGTCCATTTATTTAATATCTTGTATCTTTCCCTATAGGGGTGCTTCTTTCTCAGTAGTTGGCAAGGCCAACATGGAGGAACGTCCAGTAGAGCATGGCTCGATGGGGCAGCAGCAGGAAAGAATACCTTCTCCTGACCAGATTCGAGTGGAAGTGATATTAGAGCCAGTAGAACCGCAGGTTCTAGAAACTCCTGCACCTCCAGCGGTGCCGGCAGCGACGACAGTACCTGATGCTGCAGCACTCCTGGAGGTCAACCGAAGATTCCTGGCTACTCAGCAGCATGAGGTGACAGCCCATCTCCAACAGTAGACCCAGCAGCAGGAACAAAATGTGCTACTGAATCAGGGGTTACAATTAGCCCTTAAGAGAAGTGTCAGGAATGATTCAGGTGCGTCGGGAAGGTTTTGTCGACTTAACCCGAGATACTTTGACGGCACGGAGGATGCCATCATGACGGATGCTTGGCTTTAGGATATTGAGGCTATATTGACCGCGGTAAAGGTTCAAGCAGAAGAGAAGGTTGACCAGGTCAGATTACTACTTCAGGATCTCGCTCGCTACTGGTGGGCATCGAAAGAGGTTGGAATGAGGCGTCATATTCCTTAGGATAGCTTCAGTACCAGATTCAAGGTCAAGTACTTTGGCGTGGTAGCGCGGTATGAGCTACAGCAGAGGTTTATCAGTCTCAAGCAGGCTGGTAAGACGGTGGATGGATATGCAGCGAAGTTCTGCAGACTGAGTCGGTTTGCACGGACGATGGTGGCTACAGAGCCAGTGAAGGCTATAAGATTCCAGCAGGGACTTCATTTGGAGATTCTACAGCTAGTAGAAGGACACGACTATCAGACTTTGGATACCGTTTTAACGGCAGTTCGGAGGCATGAACTCACCCAATAAAGGTTGGTGACAAGACATGGGGGCCAGAAGAGGTCTTATCCCCAGAGTAGGGGCGGAGGAGCAGTACAGCGAACGTCAACGCCAGCACCTGGCATCTGTATTCATGATTCAGGAGCATCGTGGTGGACGACGGTATCAGAGATAACAACACCAGTTCGGCATCAGCAGTCGAGGAACCAATAGCAGCGCCAGGGGGCGCCCATTGGATGTACTTACTGTGGTAAGGGAGGGCACACTAGAGATGTGTGTCGTTCAACTAACGGATTATGCATGAGGTGTGGCAGTCCAAACCATAGGATTGCCAATTGTCCTATAATGCAGAGGCCATGAGGGCCAGTTCAACAGTTTCCGGCGTTGCCAGCTCCGGGGGCAGCACCTAACAGAGGACCAGCATTAGCCCTAAGGCCGCTAGCCCAGCGTCTGCCGACGCAGGCTCAGATGCTTCTCCAGGCACAGAACCGGGAAGGCCCGCAGAGGCCGCAGCAACAGCATGGTCGAGGAAGACAGCAGCAGGGAGCTCAGCAAGGCCAGGGCCAGGCCTTTACCTTATCACTGGAGGATGCACTAGCTTCAGGCGACGTGGTTGCAGGTAATGTTTCTGTTACCTCTTTTCCTGCAGTAGTATTGTTTGATTCAGGGGCTACCCACTCTTTTATATCTGTACGATTTACGACACGTATTAGATTGAAGTTCGAGGCATTGCCAAAGAGGATGAATATACTCACTGGTAATGGGCTCGTAGGAGTTAGCAGAGTGTGCTTAGCGTATCCGGTCGTAGTGAGTGGGTGATTATTTCTCGCATCTTTGATTGAGTTTCCTATGGGCAACTTTGATGTTGTCCAAGGCATGGACTGGTTGAGAGAAGGTCATACGACGATAGATTGTCGAGGAGGTAAGGTAGTATTTAATGTACCTGGAGTTGAGGAGTTCGCCTTTGTTCGATCATTGGAGGATCGACCCAAGGGCATTGTTGCAGAAGCATTGGCAGAGCAGGAGCAGATACCAAGAGTGGTCAGAGAGTTTCTTGATGTATTTCCAGATGAGCTTCCAGGTTTACCACCGGTGATAGATGTGGAGTTTTGTATTGAGTTGAATCCTGGGATGGAGCCTAAGGTCGGCAGAGTTTACAGGGTATTGTAGTCAGAGTTGGACAAGTTGTACCAGCATGAAAAAGAACTGAAGACGAAGCAGTTTATCCGAGACAGTGAATCGCCCTGGACAGCACCGATGATTTTAGTACCCAAGAATGATGGATCGACGCGGATGTGCATTGATTACCGGCAGTTGAATGTAGTGACAGTGAAGAACAAGTATCCGTTACCAATGATTGATGACTTGTTTGATCAATTGAGTAAGGCCTGTGTCTTCTCTAAGATTGATCTTCGATCTGGATATTATCAAGTGAGGGTCCGGGAGCAGAACATACACAAGACAGCATTTAGATCGCGGTATGGGCATTATGAGTTTCTGGTGATGCCATTTGGACTGACTAATGCCCCAGCAGTATTCATGGATTTGATGAATCGCATCTTTCTACCCTATTTGGATAAGTTTGTAGTAGTGTTCATAGACGACATCCTCGTCTATTCCAGTAGTGAAGAAGAACATTAGAAACATCTTCGAACAGTTTTGCAGGCCTTGAGGGAGCATCAACTTTATACGAAGCTTAGTAAATGTAAGTTTTGGTTGGATCATATTTCATTCCTGGGACACATTATTTCTGGAGCAGGAGTGTCAGTAGATCCGAAGAAGGTTGAGGCAATAGAGAATTGGCCAGTTCTGAAGACGGTAGCAGAAGTGCGTAGTTTCCTAGGATTGGCAGGTTACTACAGGAGGTTCGTGGCAGACTTCGCCAGGATTTCGGCACCCTTGACGCGTTTGACGCATAAGGATGTAGAGTTTGTTTGGTCAGCAGAGTGTTAGACATCATTTGAAGAGTTGAAGAAGAGATTAATATCAGCCACGATCTTGACACTTCCAGTAGGATCGAAAGGGTTTACAGTGTATTGTGACGCATCCGGAAAGGGACTTGGGTGTGTATTGATGCAGCATGGTAAGGTAATAGCATATGCATCTCGACAGCTTCGGGACCATAAGAAGAACTATCCGACTCACGACCTGGAATTAGCAGCAGTAGTGTTCTCGCTTAAGTTATGGAGGCATTATTTATATGGGGACCGAGTGAAAATTTACACTGATCATAAGAGCATAAGTATATTTCACCCAGAGGGACCTGAACATGAGACAGAAAAGATGGTTGGAATTACTGAAGGACTTTTATGTAAATCTTTAGTATCATCCAGGCAAGACGAATATGGTAGCAGATGCCTTGACAGGAGAGGTGGTGCATTCATTTTAACCTCACAGAGGCATATTTTGGAAGATCTTCAGGAAATGGGAATTGAAGTGATCTTGCCACAAGATACGGGAATTATGGCCAGTTTGCAGATTCAGTCTACTTTAGTAGAGGATCAGAGC